>KN489688.1:5867-19834 GCA_000787155.1 Scartelaos histophorus
TGTCACCACTCTCTCTGATCTCTCTCTTGATCTTAAAATGTTCATATTAACCTATTCCTAATATGTAACTTGGCTCCAAATTCACTCTTATAACTGCTGGCCTTGGTGAGCTTCATTTGACTGGAGCAGAACGTTATGGGTCACCCTTCTTTACACAATCTGTGGAAAATTTATGATACACAAATCAGGATTATGTGCTAAAAATAGGTAAGAAAATGTAATACACACAATGCACAGTTAAAATATTATTGAATTATTATTTTTGGGAGTCATGGCACCGTAAGCTAATATAAAAATAATAGGTCTATAAAATTGCGCATAATATTAACTGACAGGAAATGGCTTTAGGTGACACTTCAGACCAACAGAAACCTCGAATGCCTGCAGCCTCATGTGATGTTCCATAGATACTTGCTGTAACCACAGTTAATCAGTGCAGTGTGAAAAATTCTGTTCAAACTAAGAGAATTTAAATCACACACAATGAAAAATCACAAAGGCTGCAAATTTCCTTCAAAAACACCCCAGACATTCTATATTTCCACCCACAGACTGTATTAGAAATGGACTAAGGAAGTGTTACGTTGCCCATAGTGCTCAGCTCCAGTCAAATTAAGCTCAATGAGGCGAGCAGTTATATGGGCAAATTTGGAGATCAAAAAAGAGCAAAATAAAAAGACCAGGATCGTAGAGCAAGTTAATCTGAACACTTTAAGACCAAAATGACGAGGCTGAGAGCAGCTGTTGCAGAGAGAGGGGTGACAACTTTTCAATACAAAGTGAACTGGAGCTGGAGTTGATGGAGCCGGAAGTGCGACAGTGCTCACTTCCTTCAGACCAAGAGTTGACAGTTTCGACAAGCGGTCTTCCTCAGAGTCACGTGGTGTCGTTGTGACGTTTCTGGTCAGTTGATTTTTGCAGGTTTTAGCACCGTCTTTCCACTACTGGAGGTAGAACGACAGCGCAGTCCGACTTCCTCAGAACAGTATCCCAGGTGTGTGAGAGTAAAAAGTCCCCTCGTCACGGTTTATAGTCCTGTGGGCATGTTTCTGCATTTCAATTTCCTCTTTAATCCAGTGAGGATATTTGCTGTCCTCTGTCCCAGTGATGTTTGCTCCGTCCTGGTCCATAATGTGGTTCTCTCTTTTACAGTCGTCAGAAATGGCCAATTTGAGTGTTACGGCCCCAGGCCTTCAGTTTGTATTTTTGTGTATTTTGCTGGCCATTTTGTTCCTGCTGCCGGAGCCCTGGTCCCTGATTGGTGGAGCACCTCTGCACCTGGCCCCGCCTTCAGCCTCCTCCCCCTTCTGTTTCAGAAGATTGCCAGCACCTGTTCGGGGCTGCTGGGCTTGGTGGCCAGTATGCCGTCGTGTCTCATTTGTTTCTGTCACTTTGTGTTGTACTAGTACGTGACTTTGTGTTGAGACACTCGGTTTTGGTTTAGTTGTTCAGTTTTGTGCCTTTTGATTTGGTCACTTGATTCTGTTTGTGGGTTTGTGGTTTTCTTTGGGACATTTGTGGTTTTGGTTACTTCTTACGTCCCTTAGTTTAATCTGTTCCTGTTGCTCGTGTTTCGCCTTCGCTGTTTCCTTTTCGCATTATGTCCTATGTTCCTTTTTTCGTGTACTGAACGGCCTCCCCGTTTCCCCGATGAATGTTTTATTGCAGGACATGCAGCAGGTCGTCCTGACTCCACCGGTAGGAAGACAGCACCAAACCCTGTATAAATCAGCTGACCAGACACATCACAGCAACATCAAGTGACCATTCTTAGGAAGACCACTAGTGAGCAATCGAAACTGGGAGATGAAAAAAAAAACTCTTGGTCTGAAAAAAGAATCTAATAACATAAATTATGGGAAGACCAAATGAACCTCATTGGACTGATGCTCACTTCCTGTTTGGAACACAGCAGCTCGAGGATTAGCTGATTATGAAGTCTATACATCCATCTTATTCTGCATAAAAACTGCTGATCCTGCGGTTTCGATCTGTACAAACACGTTCTGAAATGTAACTTGTATTAGTTTGTCAATTCATATTAAAATGTTTTGTCAAATCTGCTGGACATGTTTAAATGTGAACAAATCTAGTTGCAATGCTTGTCAGAATAATCATAATTCAATATTTTACTCAAATCATTCAGCCCGAGTTCAAAGCTTAAAAGACGCACTGCACAACTTTTCCAGCGAGAGAGTTATTGCTTTCCCTGGAATGTTCCATGGCATATCCGTCTACATCCGCATTTATTCATTGCGGTTTCTATTGCTCAAAAACACAATAGTTCTCTCTGTGAATAGGGGCGACTCTCCACAGATCTGAACTGTAATATAGCGTAGTGCTGTAACTGATTGTCTCCCTTGTGATAGATAGGTTTAATCTATACTATGTGGCGGAATACAGACAAAGCAATAATGTTTCCACGGAGACAAACAGGAGGCGTACCCTGCGCTACAAATGTCACGCAGTGCATCTTTAATTACTGTCCTCATGCAGAGAGCTGAGCAGGACCAGAGACCCGTGCATCATCAGCAGCTGTCAGAACACATTTATACCACAAAAAGCCTTCAGCTGAGTGGACTTGCGGCAACATTCGAGTCAGTACAGATCTTTATCAATGCATCATACTGTTTAACGGCTTTTATAAATGTTTTCATCTTTATTGTCCATAAAGATACAACACACTGCACCCTGGTTTAATTAAATGGCCTCTCGCGTCCAGCAGAGATCCATTTTAGTGATCGAGTTTCAAAGTCTGACTCACACACTGACCACAACATGATAAGAGATGTAAATTTACTGTATAACACGTAAGCAGTCACGTTTGGTATTTGTGACCAGTCTGGTGTAAATTTACTGTACCACAGACTCTTTTAAAACAGACACCATATTAATATTGTAATAAATCAATAAATGAAAAGGGAGTGATATAAAAATACATCTAAATACAGCAATTATTTTAGTCAGCAATTTTTAATTTTTAATTTTTTTATTATTCGACAAGCTAAATAATTCATTTTAGTGTCTATTGAGATTTGACATTAAGAATTACATTTCTGACATGATATAAACATATGCAGACAGGTGGCTTCAAGATATTGAAAATGTATGAATCACAATCAATACTCACCAATTTTTTATTTTTTGTTTTAAATTTTACGCCACTATCTTTGTGATAAAAGCCCCTTTCCTGATTATAATTTTAATAGTGGTCACAAGTTATTCCAATTAATCGTGGTAGCCCTAATCTAGATGTTCAAGTCTAGCAAATTTTCCTTTATTATTATTTTTTCTATCCTCTATTCCTCTTTTGTGACGGCTCTAATTTAATCAAAGAGGCAATTGTGTATTATTACAATACAATCCCTCTTTGTTATTTAAAATCTTTTCAAATGAGCTGCAAATAACCACACGTTACAGCTAGGATTGCAGTGTAAAAATAAAATAATGTCTCGTATATCTGCATATCTATCTCTTACTGCTTCATTTGATTAGAAAAATGTTATTCAATGTTCTTTTTATAGGTGCTCAGCTGAGACGCGACGTAAACTTCACTGACAGGACGCACGTCGCGGAGGCAGTGACAGCACAAAGATATCACGTTTCAAGAGACATATCGCATTTTCTACGTGTTTAAAGCGCTCATAAAACATAAGAAAGCCAATTTCGGATGTGTTTTGAGTTTGTCACGACACGTTGGCATAAAAGATGTTCAAACAAGGCGTCAACTTCTGCATAGTTACAACTTTTACTATCGTTATTCCTGCGCGTAAAATGCAAATAACCACACGGACACGCTCGTATTTACCGTAACGCGTAAGTAAGGGATGAAGGATACGAAAATGAGCCTGGAAATGGCTTTAAAGAGACATTTAAATAAGGAATAAAACGTTTTTAGGAGCTGAGTTTACATACCCACCCGCATCTTCTCCGTCGTGCTGTTTCTGCGGGAGGAGGAGCGCGGGGCATGCCGGGAAACGTCACGGATCGGGTAGGAGGAGGAAACGCGCCGCTAGCAACAGGTAATAAAAGCATATTTCATATATTTATGATCAATTTTACGGTATTACTTTCATACATTAGATACCAGAGCAGAAAATACGTAAAAGTATTAAAGTACCTGTTTAAGAATGTAGTAAAAAGTGTACTTGAAGAGTAAAACGCATTGAAAAAAGAGTAAACAGTGTCAGTTTCACACATTTATGATCAGTTTTACATTATTTGTTTCATGCATCACATACAAGAGTTAAAATTACTCAAATAAAAGCATCACATGACATCTACTTATGTAAAAGTATTAAAGTACCTGTATAAGAATGTACTTAAAGAGTAAAAAGTGTACTTGAAGAGTAAAACGCATTGAAAAAAGAGTAAACAGTGTCAGTTTCACACATTTATGATCAGTTTTACAATATTAGTTTCATGCATCACATACAAGAGCTAAAAATACTCAAATAAAAGCATCACATGAAATCTACTTAAGTAAAAGTATTAAAGTACCTGTATAAGAATGTACTTAAAGAATAAAAAGTGTACTTAAAAAGTTAAAAAGTATTGTAAAAAGAGTATAAAGTGTTATTTTTACACATTTCTTATCCATTTTACAATATCACTTTCATGCATCAGATCCTGGAGCAAAAAATACTCAAGTAAAAGCATCGCATGAAATCTACTTAAGTAAAAGTATCAAAATACCCGTTTAAGAATGTACTTAAAAAGTAAAAAGTATTGTAGAGAGGATAAAACGTGTTATTTTCACATATTTATGATCAGTTTTACAATATTAGTTTCATGCATCAATTCAGTTAAATTTCAGTTTCAAAATTTATTTCATTTATTAAAACAAAACAAATCAAATGCAACATATTTTCATACAGTATTACAGCTTTGGTACAATTATGATGAATGAATGAAAGGGAAACCGGATCAGATACTGGAGCAAAAATACAGTATAGTCAAGTAAAAGTATCACATGAAATCTACTTAAGTCAGAATATTAAAGTACCTGTTTAAGAATGTACTTAAAAAGTAAAAGTAACATTACTCAGTTTTGTACAGATGCCTGAAATAAAAATACTCAAGTCAAACTAAAAATATAGCATGAAAATATCTTCTTACATAAAAGTATTGACGTGCTAGTTTAAGAATGTACTTAAAGAGTAAAAAGTAAGTGTTATTTTTGCATATTTTTAGATAAAACAGAAACAAATCAGTCTTTTTTTCCCTAGCTGTTTTTATTTTTGGTTTGTTCAAATTATGAACAAAAAAAACAAAAAAGATGTGGTGGAGTAGAAAGTACAGATATGTGCTCACAAATGCAGTGAAGTAAAAGTAAAAAGTATCCACTAAGTAAAGTATAGATATCTAAAATGTGCAGGCTTACTACTTTTACTTTGTTACCTCCCACCACGGCTTTTACTGCTACTTAAGTAATATTTTTATTGATGCAATTGTTACTTCAGTAAAAGTTTATGTTGACAATCTGAAAGGATTTGAACATTTGTGTTTCTTGCACTGCTCCCTCAGATATGATTTAGTTTTTTAAATGTTTGTATTCTTTGAAAATAGCAGTTATTTAAAGCATTTCCCTTCCAATGACATTATCCTTAAATTATATTGTATGTTGTGTTGCTTTATGTAAGGAGCATTTCATTTCTCATCTTGTTTTGCAGATTAAACATTATTAATCAGCTGCTGTGTCCTAACTTAGAGTAGTTTACGAAATGGTAAAAAGGTTAAAAAGCTGTGATTTTTATACCATCATTTGGCTTTTAAACTTGAGATTTAGTCCAGTACTCTTTCCTGTTAGAATCCAGACTCCCCGATGTACCAGCGGCTGATATGATTCTGTATAACAAATGCAGAGACATGGCAGGACAAGTCCTACTCCATATTTCTCACTAGAAATACACAGAAAAAAGACCATAGCACCCCCTAGTGTTCTCTCCGTCTCCATCTCCATCTTTCTCTTTCTCCTTCATCTATCTGAAAAAACAACAAAAAACTGTAGTAGTATTTGTCCAATAAAACCTAAAAAATGTTTCTTAATGAATCAAATCAAAAGTGTCTGTCATAATATATTATAATAAATACACAAATATGACTTACACAAGGGCCTTTCATTTTTATTTTTAATCCAAGCTTTAGAAGCACTCCACAGATCTAACCTGTAACTTGGTCTGGTTTGAGTCCACATTCCAGACAAAGCAGTAACATCTCCATCTGACAGACTTTCCTCCAGAAAAGTCACAAAAAGCATCTGTAATGTTCCCAAACCCACAGAGTTTTCAAGATTGTCCAAACTGCCCTTGCCGCCTTCGCTTACATAAATTTGTATTTTTGCTTCCTGGAATTGGACAGAGGGAGGATGGAAGTGGTCACGGGTAAACATAACGTAAAAAACAAAATAAAACCCAATGATGGTAACATTCTGTAGGCTAATTCTGTTTTTTTATAAAATATTAAACTAAAACCATTATCATCTATCGAGCAACAGCATTTGAAATTGCCTACATATTATAAAAGGGGAGTGAGACTGGTATTAGGGTTGTTAAAAGTACTGAAAATCAGATTCTTATCGATACCAAAGCTAGTATCAAAACTATAAATTTGAGCAGGTGTAGATACTGAACCTCGCTTTAGAATGATCTTGGGCTGTATAATTATGAGATATAACACAGATATAAGGCTGAATGGTAATATAAAGTATAAATAGTATGATTTAATGTTGAAAATCACATTCTATTAGAAAGATTGTTATTAATTATCATTGTGGTACTGGAATCGGTATTGAGTCTATTCCTTTTAGACAGCACTAGTTCGTATGTAGTATTACTGCAGGTCAAAATGAATCACTACTGACCAAACTTTTATGTAACTAAAATACAATAGATAATAGATACTTTTGTTTTCTTCTATAGTACTACTTCCTTCCTGAAAGTTTTTTATATCCTCTGTTTCCAGCATCTATTAGCAGTGCCCTTTACCTGACTGGTGCCCATCATGCAGGTGCCAGTGCCAGTTTTTACATGCTCTCTTTGTAACGTGAGACCATAAACACTGGGGTAATTAAACACAAAGTGACTTTAGCGCTTATAGATCGTTTGTACCTTCAAGTGTCTGCACAATCTGTCCCTTGCAATAATGTAAAGATGTATGTATATGCCATGTTTGAAGGGCCCGTATTTTCCGATGTTTTAATGTTTCCTCATCACACACGTACATGGAGTTGAGTTTTGTTTCATTCACACATGTTTACCACACAAACCCTGAATATTTAGGCGTTTCTCAAATGGAAAAGACACTCTGTTCCTTTTCATGTCATTTGTTTTTAAACTTTATACAGTATCCCTTCACTATTTGGATAATTTCAGCCAGGGCATTGCCAATATCTACTGAACAAACTGCAGGTAAAATGCAGCTGTTAACTTGAAAACTCCCATTTTATGACATCACAAGGTTGAACAGTGCATTTTGAGCTTTGGAGATGTGGACAGACGAGTGTTAAACGTGTGTGAATGAAACAAAACACGACTTCAGGTATGTTTTTGATGAGGATACAACATTCTAACGTGACTTAAAGCTCACAAGAGTCAAATTGCACTATATAGGACCTTTAAAATGCAGCTATACAGTTTTATATTTGTGAATGCGGAATATATTACCATCTTGTCAGTCTGGAATAGTTTGAAACACAATACAGCTTAGTCATTGAGCCAATTCCCCCCTCCTCCAGTCGTCCCTGTGTGTACTGAAACTTCATGAAAGAATGAGGAAGATTTTTGCGTATTGTTTTGTAATTAAAGTGTTCTGACTTTGCACTTTTTTATGTTTATTTCATCTGTGGCTCTGGTGAAGTTTAATGACTAGAAATCGACTGATATGTTTGGTTTATTTTCATGGCCGATGTTGATACCAGTTGTTTGATTATTGGTTATTGGTTTAATGTACTGCAAACTCTTCCACAGTGCCTTTTGGAAACCACAGAGATTTAAGAGAGCTGTGTAGGTTTTGTGCAGTTATCTCTTTGCACTAAAGCGTTAAAAAATAAAGATTTGTCTGTGTTCTTTATGCAGCTGGACGGCGAAAACTAAATATCGGCTTCTGCTGGAGTTTTAAAGGTGTATGTAACTTTTTGGCGCACTTGTTTCTAGGGATATGTCATTGCTCCACATTGTTCCACAGCTCTTAAGCAACTCTTCCTTACATTTATTTAATTACAGGTGGATTTATAGCTTAAAAATACATAGAAAAACAGGCATTCTCACTGCGAGCAGGGTTGCCTCTCCACAGATCTGACCTGTAACCTGTCTGGTGTGGTCTCCATGAAGATAGAAAGGTTTAATATGGTGAAACCTTCCAGAAACGCAATAATATCTGCAAGTTACACAATGCAGCTTTAAGGACTGTAGCCAATATGCTGAAAAATGATTGTTTTTTTATCTCTACTCATGACAACCCCAAATGATTCAAAACCTCCAAACCTTTATTTTCTTTTACTCTAAGTATTTCTCTAAGTAAGTATTTATAACCGTATTTGTCATTTTGCAAACCTTTATTTTTCCTTTTACTCAAAGTATTTATAACCGTATTTGTCATTTTGCAGTGGTTGTGTCTCATCTGTTTATAGATCCGTATGGCTTGTGATTACACTGTATGTTCTTTATTTACACAGAAACATTCTCGTCTTCTTGGGGTGAGTCTGAGCTGGTCTCTTGTTGACACCTCGACTGACCTTCCACTGTCCAGAGGAACTCAACCCAACAAGGTAACCTTCAGTTCAGGAAGACTAACTTATAGGTTAAAATTATGGCTAATTCATTCTACTGAGAACAAGCGATGACTGTTTCCAATATTCAGTGACGTAATTGTTAGAATAATTATGTATTTTATCCCATCTATACTATAATCATATGTTAGAAATGTCTGTGTGCTCAATAACACTCAATATACTCAAATTTGGAATATAATCCTAATGAAAGAAATCAGACTTTTGTTACATCCATGTGAGAGAAAAGTACATTTTTCTCATCCACTAGTGCACACAGCTTTTCCCTCTGGACGTACAACAAAATAGTCTGTATTTTTGCCAGAACAGGCCAAAATACGTCTGTCAGCATCTCTTTTTTCTTTTTCTTTTTCTTTTCATCTCGTTGTCTTTTGCTACCTTTGATTTGTAGTAGCGTTTACCCTATTTCTAAGCACACTTTCGTGGGCCGTTGCAGAACTTGAGAATCATTTCACATCATACAGACAGAGGAAAAGTGATCTCATTGGCAAAATTGGCAAAATAAACAGTAAAATAAATTTCCACGAAGAACAAAAGTGGTTGATATGTGACCAAAGAGCGATAGTGTCCAGCTCGAGGAACAGAAGGCACCTGTCCAGACTGGCCCATTACAAAAGTCTGTCCCCTAAACAAACACACATGAAGGCTCAACAGCATCGTGTGATACAGACCATGAGGGAGACAAAAGAGTCAAATACTCCTTTATACAACTGAAACTACAGCCCTTGACTTACTGTTCAATATGAAAGCCTGAACAATGTGTTTTTGAGCTCAGTATTTATCACGTATATATTTTATTTGCAAAAGTGGAGAGATTTGGGGTCATTCTGTTGTAATACAATAACATTTCATTTGTAAAAGGTTAAAGGTGCACTGTGGAACTTTCCTGGAAGGGCTTGATGTTAGCGCTTTGGAATTAAACAAATCTGTCCCGGATTTATTCAACTACAAGCGTTACTTATTGCTCAAAAATATCTTAAAAAACTTTCATTTTCACTGTGAGTGTGGTCGCCGCTCCACAAATCTGAGCTGTAATTTGGCTTGCAAGTCTCCATGGAGATTCTTAAGTTTATGGCCATGCTGCGGGACATTCTAGGCACATCTCCACGGAGACAGGCAGGTGACAGAACCTCCACCACATAAGTTACCCAGTGCACCTGTGGCTAATCATTGTTAAATAATAGTCCATTCTGTTATTGTGTTGCTCTCAGGACTTTTAATGATACTGTTTATTTAAAAAGGAGGTTATGCTGCTTTTTTGCTATTGTCTCAAGAGGCATGAAGTCATTTTAAAGGTTCATTGTGCAACTTTTCTGGTGGCGGGTCCAGGACAGGCTTAGGCCTCATCCATATCTGCTGTAACATAGAATAAACCTTTTTCTGTATTCCAAAAAATCATTATTCTTCAAGAGATTCATAATTTTTCCCCAACCAAAAAGTTACGTTTCATACGGTTAAGACTATGGTGGCTTGCAAATAATTTAATCTCATTAAATTAAATTATAAATGTCAAGTATTGCCTATATTTAAGCTTTTAACGAGTCGTTTTTGACCTTTGTAGTCTTTCTGATAGCTTTATGATAATACAATAAACAACAAAGTCTAATTTTGCTCTGCCAATATATATATAGTCCTATTTATTTCTATGGGCGGCAATTTTAGACTATGGGGAGCCACCATAGTCTCCTGTATTATTAAAAACAGCTTTCATCATGATTTGTCTCTTTACAAATTACATCCAGTTTGAACCAGGAACTTTCATTTTAAAATCACAACATAGGACATTTTCCAATTTCCTAATGAAGCTGTCATTTCACAATATCACAGGTTAATAATACAGTGACAGTGTGATACAAGTGACCAGGCAGCCACTAGAGAGAGGGGAGGGCAGTGGGAGGGGCCAGGTATCAGGGCTGGACCTCACCTGAGCGCTATGAGGTGTTACTGGATCACACAGAGGCCTTTTCAGTCTCACTGAGATGGAAGGATTCAGGAGCAGGTGCAGGGACACATGAGGTCAAGGGCATGCAAGGGAGATGACGTTTTAGCACTTAAATTTACACTTTAAATACTGGATTTTGGATTGAGAGACTCCAAAATGGCAACTTTGAGGCCGTACGCACTTTGTTTTTATGTTTATTTTATGCTTGTGATTGTATGCCAGGCAAACACAGTCCATGAAACGCAAAGCAGTGAGACTAGCACTGGGAATGAGACACACGCAGGAGGTTCAGACGGGGAACACGAGGCAGGTGGAGGAGAACATGGGCACGAGGCTCCGATCACCACTTTACCCATCGTCAGCTGGAAGTGGCACCACGTGGAGACCCCCTACATAGTCGCGGTTTGGGTCCTGGTCTGCTGGCTCTGCAAACTGGGTAAGTCCTGGTAAACTCTTTTCACGTTCATATACACAGCATTTGAAACCTGGAACTAAACCTGGACTAGAACAGCACTAAACCAGAACTAGAACAAGACAAAGTACAAGTCTACACCAGGATTAAACAGGGCTCAAACCAGTACAAGACTACAACATTGACCATGATAATGCTTTTTGATGCTATTACAAATATAAAACTGTTTTCCTACAAACTGGGTAAGTCCTGGTAAACTCTTTTCACATTCATACGCAGAGCATTTGAAACCTGGAACTAAACCTGGACTAGAACAGCACTAAACCAGAACTAGAACAAGACAAAGCACAAGTCTACAACAGGGCTCAAACCAGGACAAGACTACAGCATCAAAAAGCATTATTATGGTCAATATTATTACAAATATAAAACAGTTTTCCTACAATCTAGGCAAGTCCTGGTAAACTCTTTTCACATTCATACGCAGAGCATTTGAAACCTGGAACTAAACCTGGACTAGAACAGGACCAAACTAATTCTATATCAGGGTTAAACATTGCTCAAACCAGGATCAGCCCTGGACAAGTCTGACTACTATCAAAAAGCAATATTATGATCAGCTTTATAACAAAATATAACACTGTTTTCCCCAAATACGCTACTTTTACCTATAAGTCATCACTCCTATATCCTACTAGGCCTGGAGACCTATCAGCATATTTCCTGTTGTTTCCAAGGTCATAGAAAAAAATTAACTGCTGCATACTGAAAATATTGCATAGAAATAGCATGTTGTAGTTTTGTAGTCCAGTCTAGGATGGAGAAGGACCAGGCTGTGGGCAAATCAAAGTGTTGGATCCAGGGTTCAAGAGCATATACGAAAAAGTCTCAGTGAACTACACTTTATCTGTCTTAAGGCACATTCGAAACACCCTGACTGAGCAGCAAAGGTTTATCTAGATGCAATGGTCACGTCTCATATAAACTATTGTATTTTCAGTTGGTCTGAAGCAAAAGGGACATTAAAGTCATTCAAATCTTTGTCTGATCAGGCAGCAAAAGTGGTAAACAAGAATCCACTAAGGCATCATCACTGTCAGATTTGTACAAAATATAAATGTTATATGTTATATGAATGTGCAATTAATAGAATTTTAAACAATGCTGCACCTCCACCTTAAGTTATTATAAGCTTAAGATTCTATTAAATTGGAAATACTTTATTATTACTAAGGAAATTAAAGGAGATTTGTGCAGCTTTGCTTTGAGCAGATCATTAGACTAGAGCTCCAAAAGTGACAATGACTAATGACAAACTCCCCACAGCTCCTTCCTCCTTAATGGGCTTTTCATACAAGGGCATTAAAGAACTTGTATTTGAGACATTTTACATGTGGACATGTGGAGTGTAAATGGATGGATACTTTAATATATATTTTAGTTGTTTGTTAATCTGCATGGGAACCACAGATGGAAACTAACTTAAGTTTGTGAAAGCATCTTTTATGAGATTAATGTGTTACGAATGGTCTATTTTAAAATAAACTAATAAACTAAACTAAGTAACAGTATGGTTAAAACTATAAAACTGGACTGGACTGGACCAGGACTATACCAGAACTAGAGTAAGACCAAACTAAGTCTACATTAGAACTGAACAGAGCTCAAAGGACCAGAGTACAGTTTTATCAGTAAATTCTAACTAAATATAAAGCTATATATGCTATATATACTATATACTTGTCGCAATAATTGTTAGATCAACTTAATCATTTTTGGGGGGCAATAATTTTCTTGGGTACATATTCTCTGTAATACTGGGGAACTTGTATTTATGTATTGTGAGATTTGAGCTGTTGAAGGCTGAATGAATAACTCCTGTGACTCATTATAGAGACAAACTAATCAGTTTGCCCTGATGAAAGCTGCAGGGCCTGATTTTAATTCTACTAAAGGCTTTTCATTTTACTTTGAGTTCCTAAATTTTTTCAACTTTGTATCTGAGACTGGTCCCTACACTGAAGAGAACCAAAAAGACAATTTTGCACAATTTCTACACATCCTAGTAGTACCAGTACTCTTCCTCTCTAAAGTATTTCATTCTGCTGTTTATTTACTAGTTCATGGTTTTAGAATAGTTTTTGGGGATAATTCTGCTTCTACTTGGATGACTGTATCAGTGAGGAATTTGTAAAGCACTTGTAGATTCCTGTAACAGTGATTACTGTAGCACTCCCAACCAAATCTCTAAATTGCCCTAAATCTACAATTCAAGGTCCCTCCTCTGCCCCAGAAAGTGTCCCAGACCTGATCATTGCCATGTGCTGTTTACACAACAGATGCAAATGGACTGTAGTAACTGAAAGACTTCTATATGTTATTGTCAGCCTCTGTTTTTGTTTGTGGACATCTCTGGTGGCGTAAATAATGGTACATTTCGGTGCAGTTTGAGGAGAAAATGACATTGTGAAAAGTGTATTGGACTCAGTTTGACCTTTTAAGCCATTATAATAGATACAGTGAGGTTTTGTTGACACTAAATGCAACTTGTGAGTTGTTACGTGATATGGAACTGTTCACTGTCCATTCTGCCCTACAAACCCTAATGATATTAAGTTTCATTTTGAAAATTAAGAGCTACAAATTAAAGGTCCCATGGCTCCATCATGTGATGTCATAAAGTGGTAGTTTTTAACTGCTGCAGTTTAGCATTTGTTCAGTAGAGATTGGCAAATCCATTTCATCCAAGTGATTCTATGGGGTTTAAAAACACAGTGGACATCACAAGGTGGAAAAGAGTGTTCTGCCAACATTTAGAGTTCCCA
>KN489688.1:21442-31613 GCA_000787155.1 Scartelaos histophorus
GATGATAATAATTTAAAAAAAAAGAAATTAAAAGTGAGTCTAAAAACGTTTTAAGGCGAAGCTCGAGCCACAGATGTTGGTCATCAAAAAAGCTGTTTTTAGTTTGTTAACTTCACATGGATTTAACACCAAAATGTCCCTTGAGTCCATTACAACAGGTTACAAAATGATAAATAAAAATAAAATGAACACAATCTAAATGCTAAAGTGTTCGTTTACCTCGAAATAAATCACACAAAAAATATTGCACTACACAGGAGGATATAATTAGGGATGGGACAAGATCTCAAGAGACAAAATTGCATAAGATTGTGCACACAAAATCAAAGTAACCTGGCTTTTCTCAACATTGAGTTGCTTAATTTTGGTTTTGGACATCACCAAAATGCCTCCAAAATCACGGGGATGCAAATGAAAATGATCTTGTTTACTCATGTTTTTATATTTGGACTGAAAAAATAGCAACTGCTGAGTTACAGTTTTGGAGAATGTCTCAAAAAGCAGAGCTACAATGACTGCAGAAATATGAAATTATGTAAATAAGTGGTGAGGCTAAAGCGGCACAAAGTATTTATTATAGCGCAAATAATGTCATAATCTCGTCTCGTTCTCATATATCTCGTCTTGCCCCTACATATAATATATTTTAGAACAGTTATTTCTTCTGTAGTTCTGCAGTAGTAGTTTTCTTCTGCAAAAAAGATGTGTACATATGTATTCTATAGATTGGCGCCGTTGTGCATTATCGAACAATGAGGTTAGAAAAACACATGGATGAGTTGAATCAATATGAAATGTACAGTAGAATAAATATAAAAGAAACACTTGTACGTTTTATTGATACTTTGGAGTGGGCGTGAAGCTAACTGGAGGCACTGCTCTGTCTACAACTCTCTAGAATTTAATATGAGCTTTGTTTTAATACACTGTGACCTGAACTGACTTGACTGGAACTATAACATATAAACAAGTCCTTCTCAACAGGTCCTTGTTTCACCACAGTAACAGCTGAACATTTCACAACAGACATACTTGTTTCAATAATTTCCCGTTGAGATCAATAGGGATTGTCTGGCTCTGTCCTTATCTGTTTACGGTTTAAAAATAGAGGTCCAGTTCTTCCTTCCAGCCAGGACGGTTAATAATAGAGGGTATTTACAGCTCCACACATGATGATCTGTGTGTATTTTCCACTTGAATTTGTACTTTCTTTTTATTTTATTGCAAAAACATCTCAGAATGTTTAAAGGGCCCACATTACGCTTTTTACTGATCTTTGTTATAATGTTTATTCATCACAAACAGACCTGGAGTTTCATTTACACATGTTTAACACACAAACCCTGCATATTTAGGCTGAGTTCTTCTCTCAAACAGAAAACTCCCTGCTCCACCTTGCGATGTCATGTGGTAAAACAGGATGATTTGGATGATTTCAGCCCTGGAGTTGCCAGTCTCTGCTGAACTAAAGGTCAAATGTAGCTGTTAACTTGAAAACTACGGCTCCATGACATCACAAGGTGGAACGAAGCATTTTGAGCTTTGGAGATGCAGACAGACAATACTCCAGACTTACTCCAGGTCTATTTTTGATGAGGGAACAGCATTTTAACATGGCCAAGAGTTCATTTTGTGTAATATAGGACCTTTAAAGATGCACTATATTATGTTTCTTTCTTGTTTGTCTCCGTGGAGATGTAATTGCTTTGTTAGGAATGTTTCACAGCATGACATTAAACATCTCTATCATGCATTTATTTAGTCACAGTTTGGTGCTGAATAGTTTGGTGCACTATACAACTTCACCAGCTTTTTTCTTTGGAGATGCAATTGCTCTGCCTGGAATGTTCCGCAGTGTGACATAAAACAGCTCTACCTCACATTTATTAAAGTGCAGGTGGTTTTATAGCTCGAAAACACCTAGAAAAACAAACTCATTCTGACTGTGAGCGGGATCGCCTCTCCACAGATCTGAAACTGTCACTTGGTCTGGGTTGGTCTCCATGGTGATAGAAAGGTTTAATGCCGTACTGTGAAACATTGCAGCCAAAGCATCCCCACGGAGAGAAGGATTTGACGAACCATCCACTAGAAAAGTTGCACAGTGCAGATGTCAGGTCAGATGCAGTGACCTGAGTATTGCTCCATCAGGGTCAAGCCTCAGTTTTGTTTTTTTTGTTGTATTTTGCTTGGACTTTTTGAATTAAAGTGATTACAATAAAAAGGTGAACCAGTTTTGTCTGTTCTCCCAATGGAGCCTTTGTGCTTTGTCTGCTCCTGTGAAACCAGAAATGACAGCGGCAGAATCGCGCTCAGATAAACTCCCCTCCTCTTTATTTAGTGCAGTTTATGTCACTTTACTTTCCAGTTGTGTAAATTAGTGTCGGCTGTCCTCAAAATACCAATACAGCAATATACTGTGACTTCTTGGTTTTTTTGTGCATCGATACAGAGTTGTGTATTGTGAAACTTATTTTTTCCATTTGTTTGAGCACAGTAATAAGAAAGTAATAATTGGTTTTCACTTGTGGTCATACAAACTAATAATAATGAAATATAAAGGCACAAAAGTTTAGCCTTTATGCTCATAAAAAATACACTAAGAATGAAAAATGTAAGGATTTTTTTTTTTCGTTTATGTTACACAAACTAATAATTAATGATAAAGAAGGCACAGAAACAGAAGTTTATTGTTATGGCACAAATCATACACAAAGTCATTCAAGGTGCTTTACAGAATAAGAAAAACATAAAAATCACAATACAAACCAATCAAAACATAAAGAATCATCGTAAATTAGCATTAAAAGAGAAGAGTGCAGAATAAAAACTACTCACTGCTGCTTTAATCTGCTGGGCTGAAGTGACACTGCAAAAAGCTTGAGATATAAACACTTACCGTATTTTTCGAACTATAAGGTGCATAAAATCATGACATTTTCTCCTAAATCCACAGTGGCCTTATAATCCAGTGGCCTTATGTGTGACCTTTGGTTGTGTTTAACCTCCAACCGATTTGATGTTGTCCACATTAGTCTAATAAGGTATTAGTGGGCGAGTCAGGAGGAGTAATATGTTGGCCACATATAGGGCGACTGTACGGAGGGATGTGGGACGTGGTGAATATAAAATAATAAGCGTGGGAACGAATTATAAGGCGTGTGCACAAGATATTAATACGTGCGCACGAGTTATAACCCGTGCTACAGCCTGTGTGTATATGTGTGTAGGCAACGAGATCAACAAAAACAAGGATACTGTGGGAATATTCTAATTAGTCAGGGAACTACCCTTAACGTAAGCACTAGTTATAACCCTTGCGCAGGGGTTATAACTCGTGCACACGCCTTATGGCAAAGCGTGCGCACGGGTTATAACTCATTCACTTATTGCGCCTTATAATCCGATGCGCTTTATAGCCCGAAAAATACGGTAAATCTATCAGAAAATGATTTAAAAGTAGTAAAGTTATCTTGCTGCATGGACAGATAATTTTACTTGACAAGTTATCTTAAAATAAACTACCTCTAGGCTAGAATTAAGCAATCTCAAAACTAGTAAGTAGAAAATAAATCTGAAAACAACATGAATAACCTGATAGAAATTTTAAAATCTTGGCCTGAGCAGAGAAATTTGCAGTGTTTATAGGAAATTAATGGTATTGTGAGCATGAAATTCCAATGCATTTTTGTATTTTTACATAATTAGAACATCATTTTAGTAAAGTAGTAAAAAGTTTGTTTGTTTCTTGTGAGGGTTTATTGAGTCTCAATGCGACTGATAACTTTTAATTCAGAAAGTGCTCTGCTGTGTTTTTAAACTCCACACACCTTCAGAAGAACCATTTTGATCATTTCAGCCCTGGAATTGCCAATTTAGGGAAAAAGTAGCTGTAAACTTGAAAACTTTTTGAGCTGTAGACTGAGTAATAATAAAAGGATTACTCAAACATGAATGAAACAAAACACAATTCCAGTTAAGTTCTGACTAAAACCACACAGGAGTCCACTTTCCGTAATATCGGACCTTCAAACCGCAAAACTAGGCAAAAGAGAACAGTGTAATCAAAAGAGAAAGTGTAATTTCCAGCCCTATAAAGTTGTCGATGGCATCACACGTGTACATTTTTTTTTGCCATCCTGGAGGACAAACAACTCACTCGCTCTGTTGATTCTTATGACACGCTCCCTGCAGTAGATAAAGCTGTGCAGACTCATATTCTGTTGACAAGAAATCTTCTGACACGAATCAAGAAGTAATTTCCCAGTGTGTGCTACGCAGACATTGGAAATTACTTGGTATTTTTCGCCCAGCCCCGTTTACACCCCTGAAGAGATGAAGTTCCCCACAAACACTGAAGATGTTGCTCTTATTTCTGGCATGTCAAAAGTCTTTACACAGATAAAACTACATATCATCAAACTTGCCATCCTCATTGTAATTAATTATTGAAATGATCAGACAGTTGGCCATTTAATTTGTTTTTAATAATAAATGAGACAAGAGAGAATGGAATTAGGTGTTTATTGAAATAATAATCATGTATAATACTATAATAATTGTATATCACTATCAGGTAGAACAAGGAATGCCAGTAAACATCAAGTTAAATACCTTAAAGAAGTGTAATAATTGAAGAAATACGATAAAAACTTGCGAAAAACAACCTTTAGCTACAGGTGTGCTTGTCCTGCAATATGGCGGCGGCCCAAATCATGCAAAAGGAGAGAAAAGAAAGGAAAGGAAAGGAGGAGAGCGCTGTGATGTGTCTATTGAGCGTCTGTTAAGGAGGATCTGTTCAGCAACTCACGGTTTTGTCCTTGGCTCCAAACAACAATGTGTGTCTATTGTATCTGTTCTATCTATGGGTGTTATTCACTGTCAGTAACTTAAGCATTCTGTGAAACAAGTTCAGTGTTCACCTATCACGTATGAACAAAATCAGTCTCAAGTTCTTTCTGATTCTGCAGAAATCTTCCGTTATTTTTCTTTATAAGCAGGACGGACCATGCATTCAGGCTTTCACATATTGCACGACAAGTAACTAACTCGATTGTGATTGCGATGCTATTTGATTACGAATACGCGTGTGAAGATATTTTTAGCGCGCCGATTTTGTAACCCGCTCAGAGATTCGTTTAGATGTGGTTAAAAATAAAACCGTGCAGAGGGTTAGAGGATAAGTGAAGTCTTGACCAGAATAAACAGCAGGTGAACATTTGAAAGGATCGTCTGTCACACATTCTCAGAGAGTCCACTTTGTACGTCTGTTTACTCCCTTCCCTCTGTCGTTTGGGTTGTGCACTCACTTTGACCTCAGGCTGGACAATTAGGCTTTAAACTTTATTGATCCAAAAGAGAAATAATTTGGACATAGTAGCTCACACATCACAATATAATAGAAAAGAATAACAGCGCAAAAATGTAAATGGTAACAATGAATTTAAAATAAGTAACAAAAAGATAAACATAATTATAAATGTATATACTGTATTAGAGATGTAACGATATCCAAGCCTCACAATCTGATATCATCACAATATGAACCTCATGGCACGAAATTTATTGCGATATCATGATATTAAACATAATAATAAGACTGACTTTATAAAATGCTTGGACCAGTCATATGGTACATTTATTATCATATTCAGATCAGTGACATTTTGAACATCTTGAAAAGCCTTTGATGTTGAAGTAGAAAATTCAAGTAACAACTAAACATTAAAGATGAAACGATATCCAAATCCTTCATTTTCTTGGTATATCTCACAGTACAATATTAATTCTGATAGTATATATATTATAATATGATTTAAAAGTGCTTAATAACAGTTATTTCTTCACGTAGTCTGCACTGAAATAGCAAAGGATCATGGTCTATGTAGTTCCCTCTGTCTTTTTCTTAGCTGTTACTGCACCTCAACAGTGAATTTAAGCTTGTGATTCGATATAATGTGATGGTCCACGACATTATTATGAGACTTTTGACGATACGAAATCATGATATTACGGTTATTGTTACGCCCCGTAGTACGTACAAAAAAAAATAAAACATATAGAAATATAGTAATACAAATATATATCAGTTACATACAAGAGGTCATAAGGAAAAACGATGAAACAACGATTGACATGACACAGGGTTGTTAAATTACACAAGGGTGACTTGAACAAACATGCTTTTATTTTAGTCTCTCTCTCTCTCCCTACACAGAAAACACTGGGTCTAAAAAGTTACACACTGTGGCCTTAAGTGTTGGAAGCTGGAAAAAACCCAAAGGTGTTTTATATGTGACTGAATAACTTCTCAGAGACTCGTTTCTTAAAACATCAACCACAAATGTAACACATCTGTAGGCACCAGCTATAAAAGGCTTTAGTGGCTCTGACGACAGGGTGTAGCTGCAAAGTGGATACACATTTTCAAACCAAAAGATACAAGCGAATAGATTTTTAAGATTTTTATGTTGACCTTGTCTGTAAATCTGACATTTTTTCAGATAAGAGACACAGTTGGGATTGATTTTTCCTTGTTGTGGGTCCAATGCTACGACGTACGCATGGGAAAACCTGGCTTTTCTCAACGTCGATTTGCTTAATTTTGGTTTTCGGAGTTGAAGCGAATTCTCAGTCTGATCATAGCCACAGTGGACATCACCAAAATGCCTCCAAAATCACGGGGATCCCCATTGTCACCTTCAAATGGCACCATGTAGAGACGCCGTACACTGTTGCATTGTGGATACTGGTGGCTGGGCTGGGAAAACTGGGTATGTATATGGGAGAGTTGTTTCTTTTTTTTTTTTTAATTGACAAGCCTTAGTAATACTGGAAGAATTTTGGATTGTAAGACGTAGAGATGTGCTATAACTGGAGTTTATTATATGAATAATTGCTATTAAAATAGTATTCCATATTTAAACAACAGTTGTACAAAGCAAAAACAAAATATATATTAATGTTTAATGAGCCATGCCTAAAGGAAGTGGAACATTTTTTTATTAATTGCCCAAAAAAATTGTCAATAATCCAGTAATGGTCAAATAATGAAGCAATTGGCTCTGATAATTATAATAAACTACATTACTGCTAATTACTAAAGCTCGGTTTCAAGTTATGAAGTGTTATATTTAAAATACACTGATACTTTAAATTATAGGTGCAGTGTGTAATTTCAAGCACCAATAATCTTTAACTGAATGGCAATAAACTTTCATCTTCATATAGAAGCAGAGCCATGTTATGGGTCAGATCTGTGTAGAGGCTAGGCCCCATACACATTTTTACATTTTTTCAAGGTATTTTAATAATAAAAACACCTTTATTTGAATACATGCTATATAGATGGATTTAATGCCATATTGTGAAACATTGCATGCAAAGAAATACTATCTCAGTGAAGACTTCCACCAGAAAACTTCACAGTGCAAACAGTGCAGCTTTATGGAACTTACAGTCTTATTTTTTTTTAATGCTGAATTCTTGTGCGATGAGGATGTAGTTTTGTTACAAATGTCCTCAACTCTTATCAGCTTTGCAGTTGGTCCTGGTAACACGAGGCACACTCTAACTGCATGTTTATAGACAGATGGAAAATGAACTATTATTGGAAATATATAAATATAAATGATATGGAGATAAAAAAATGTTCTGACCCTGTGTCTGAGTATTATGATGGGAGAATGTTCATCATTTACCAACGTGACATAATGTGCACATTAACAATAACCAAAAAAAAATATAATATTGTCTGAAAACTCAAGAAAAAAACAACAGCGCATTTTCAGAGAGGGCTGAGACTATTGCTGAGGTGAGGTGGACTGGGGAGGACTACTACTACTACTACTGCTACTACTACTACTACTACTACTACTACTACTACTACTACTGTAAAATAGTATAGTGCACTATGCAGTTCACAATATAGTGCGCAGGAGTGAAAAATGTAATTGAAATTTGCTTTCCAAGTGTTTAAAACTAAAACTGAAACACTGGTGATGAGAAGCTGTATTTCCACAACTGTTAGTTATACCTTAATGGTAACAAAGGCCAAAACTTGTCTAATAAAAATTAACAACAACATATTTTGTTAAGTGAAGATTTAAAAAATACATTCCTTCTGTGTAAATTGTCTTATTGCATTTTGAATTTGGAGTTTTCCAGAGATATCCTGCTTTAGAAGTCACCGCTACTTCCTACCTATTTTTGTACTTTTCTTCTCAACTTGTATTTCACAAACTGCTATTTAACTGGTGTAAAACTGTGATAAATATAAAAGAAAAACTGCAGTTCCACTATGCAAATGCTACAGTGACAGCACAAAATTCTGACTAGAACAACACATTTTTTATTATTATAGATTACTTACTTTATCTCATTTTTGCTCTCGCGAGAAATGTCTTATCAAATTCTGTCTCTTCTGTTCTTCTTAACTTGACTGATTCGCCTAAGTGCTGCTTGTTTCCGCTGTTCTGTGTGATTATTAACTATACTTTTACAGAGACGCCTTATACTGTATTACTCATGTTTCTTTTAGGATTATTTATATTTAGACACACTGATCTAAAATTAGCAGTTTCCATAGCAGTAAACAATTGCAAACTTAGTATTATGTAATGATCAAAAGCGCTTAAACTTAGGCAAGAAGATAAAACCTGTGAATAAACTGCAAATGTGTGGTAGTCTGATCAATTAAAAGGTCTATTTGAGTCTTGTGAGTTTGAAGTCGTGTTATAATGTTGCTACCTCCTCAAAAACAGACCTGGAGTTGTGTTTTTTTTCATTCTCGCATGTTTGAGTAACACTTTATTATTAATCTGTCGACGTCTCTAAAGCACAAAATCCTCTGTTCCATTTTGTGATGTCATGAAGCAGTAGTTTTAAAATTAACAGCTCCCGTTTACTTTTAATTCAGTAGAGATCTTCAATTCCAGGGCTGAAATCCCGTTTACTTTTAATTCAGTAGAGATCTTCAATTCCAGGGCTGAAATGATCCAAATGATTCTAGTGAAGGTGAATGGAGTTTAAAAACACAGTGGAGCACTTCCTGTATTACGACATGACATCACAAGGTGGGACACAGTGTTTGAGAGAAGAACTGAAAGGCCTAAGTTTGGTTTGTGTGTTAAACATGGTTGAATTAAACAAAACACAACTCTTAATTTATTTTCAGCACTATTTTAATTTCGTGTCCAAGGCAGATATAAGTTTTGTTTTATGGATTGTTACTCTGTTCGTGCCTTTGCGACACACCGGGTTGGTTAATGATATGCCCTAAATCTGAGCCATGGTTAAACATCTCCAAGTATTGCAAATTAAAATACTTTATTGACCTACTTTAAAGTAAATAATTTGTTTCTTTTGATAAATTGCGAAGTGATGTTGTTTTAATGGTGTTATAAAATGCTACTGCTTAGGTTTCATGTATTGTTTTACATTTTTTACTCCACATTTTCTCAAGTCTCAAGTTTATATGAATTATATTTGACCCATAGACTGTGTAAAGAAGTGGACTAAGAGCGCTCAACTCCAGTCAAATGAAGCTCACAGAGGCTAGCAGTATATATAGGGTCGAATTTGGAGTTATAGTTATAGCAGTTATAAGGAATATGAATTTATTAACGGACAAAATATGAAATAGAAACACCAGGATCACATAAGGCGAGATAATATGAATATTTTAAGACCAACATGACGTGGCACAGTACAGCGGTGATGGAAAGAGGACGGACAACATTCCAATATAAATCCAACTGGAGCCATGACCATAGACTGCATATATTAATAGACATACAAGCCTCCACATTCCAAATAGGAAGATCACATGTGGCTCTTCTAGCTCCTTCTGACCCTGGCGCTCATTGATTTACACTAGAATATGGTGGCTCCTCTCTCTGTGTCTGCTGCAGTGAAATCCTAGTCATAATAATAATGGCAATAATAATATAGAGTCTGGCTCCAAACACTGAACGTTAAGAGTGACGTCACACTGGCTTAGTCCACTTTTTATATAGTCTATGGCCATGACAAATCCATAAAAACAAGCAAGTGATGGTCAGACCCCAACCAGAAAGTTACATAGTGCGCCTTTAAACCGTCCTTTTGAACAGCGTAGTTACTTGTTTGGTGAATGACAATACAAGGAGCAACAATTCAATTCAATTCAATT
>KN489689.1:16171-34902 GCA_000787155.1 Scartelaos histophorus
TAACATATTTAGGCTGAGTTCTTCTCTCAAAGAGAAAGCAGTCTGTTCCACCTTGTGATGTCATGAAGTGGTAGTACAGGAAGTGTTCCACTGTGTTTTTAAACCCTGTACTTCCAGACCTAGAATTGCCAATTAATACTAAACAAAAGGCAAAGAGTAGCTGGAACTGAGCATTTTGAGCATTGATGAGCTAGACAGGCTAATAATCAGTGATGGGAATAACAATGTTAAAATAAATGACGTTACTAACAGTGAGACTTTTTTCAGGCGTAATCTAACTAATACATTTTTCTATCATTAAAACGCTGATGCAACACTAAAGCAATGTGCCCAACACTGCTAATAATAAATGATTGCTCAAATGTGTGAATGAAACAAAACAAAACTCCAGATAAGTTTTTGAGGAGGTAAGATTATTAACTAAAATCTCACAAGAGTAAATTTTGCATAATATACTTCCTTTAAAAAGACTTTCTGATGCCAAATCCTAAACTTACTTTTGTTCTTTTCAAATGCAAATGTAATGTGTCTTCTTCATCTTCCCAAATATATAATACTGTCAGCCACAATAAGCCTAATTATAAACAAAGTATATGACAAGTTCTCAACCCCGTCTCATTCTGATATGAAGTGACACAATATTGTGAAAACAGAACATATTCTGTGAGAATAATAATTTCTTTATCTGCCAAGTAATGAAATCTCCACAGCGATTGCACTATCCCTATTAAATTGTAATAAACAAACAAAATAAAACAGCATTATTTTCAGGGGCATAGATGAGGCTCACTGGCTCCATTATAAAGTCGTATCAGTGATTGTTTTCCATGTGTGGTGGTTTTACCTGTTTTGCTGCAGAGCTGATGCAGCAGAAGTCCCTGGGCTGGCTCAGGTGGCATCTGGACGGATCACTGAGTATGTACACTACAGGGAAACAAGTACTATGTGAGACTCGGGAGCAAAGGGAAAATCAAACTGAGTATTGTGGATTTATTTCTTGGTGTGTTGTGAAAAGTTTGCGTTTGCCAGTGACAGTTCTGCTTTTCTTATTTCTTATTTGTAGATCTGTCATGATTTAATTTGAATTCAGGCTAATCCAAAAAAGGTTAATCTTGTCTTCTTGTGTACTGTAGCTTCTTGGGTTCTTTATAAAGACGATAAACTGTAATAAACTGTTCTGAAGATGGCCTGCAGCTAGTAGCAATGTAAATACATCGCCCACTATATTGTCTTAAAATAACTCAAAAAGAAGTCCTGATTCAGTCCTTGTTTCTTCCTGGGTTAGCCCTGTATACTCATGGTTTAGACCTGGTTCAGACTAGGCTCAGACCTGGTTCAGACTAGGCTCAGACCTGGTTCAGACTCGGTCCCACCTTTGCAGAATTTAGACCAGTTCAATCTTCAATTACTACATGTTTGAGAATCACTGTCTTATGTCCTATGTCTTTACCCGTGACAGATGAAGTACTCAGTTGTGTTACTTAAGTAAAAGTACAGATACAGTAAAAGTAAAGTAAAAGTATCACTTGAAGAAATCCGCTAAAAGTATTTAAGTAAATGTACTTTAAGAATTAAAAGTAAAAGTAGGTCAGTCTCTTTATTTTTTATGAATTTAGTGCATTTTTTTTGTTAGCTCAAAGACGAACCTTGAATTCAAAAAGCAAGTAAAGTACAGATACCTAAAAAATCCGACTTTCTTTATAGTACTTCACTCGTACTTTACTTACATGTGATTACAAACTAGAGAGAAAGTTGTTGAGGAGTATTACCAGACGGAGAAAAATTAAGTACAACACAGAGCAGGTGGGACAGTGCAGTGATGAATGGCTCTGTCCTGTGAGTTCTACCGTTAACTAATGTGCAGATGCATCGGATGAGGTGAAAGCCCCAAAATGCTTTGCAAAAACAGAAATAGATTTGCAACAACAACAAAACTAACCGTGAGAGAAACAGGACTAAATTCATACGATACTTCATACAACTGTACAACAACTCATCCCATGTCATGTCCATCACTATATCATCCTCACTCTGTTTCTCCTTCTACAATCTCTTATATACAGCAAAGATATAATCGTATTACTATATTTCTACATTTTATTTTTACTTGTACATAACATGTATTTATTATGCATTATTTGAAACCAGTCTCTTGCTATTTTGACTATTATTGCTATTATTACCTTTTACATTTCTGCTCTTTATTATATTTATTATGATGTGTCCAAATAATTTCCCTTGTGGATCAATAAAGTTTGTCGAAGTCTAAAAATGCTTTACTCTATTCTCACACACAAGACTAAAGTAGACAAAATAAACATAAAGCTGCATCGTGTAACTTTTCTGGTGTTTTTGGATGATTTTTTTCATGGAGATTTGATTGCTTTGTCTGAAATGTTACATAGTATAGCATTAAACTATCCTGCATTTATTCAATTACAGCTTTTTTATTGCTTGAAACATGAGCAGATCTGACATGTAACTTGTTTGATGGTGCCACTCTTCCGTTTCCATGGGGATAGATATGTTTAATGCAATACCGTGGAGCATTTTGGACAACGCAAAAACATCTCCATGGAGACGAGGAGGTAACAGACGCTGCACCAGGAAAGTTACACAGTGCAGGTGTTAATGTAAACATATAGGCTGGTATGTCAGACAGGGCTTACCCAGCTGAGTGCTGTCATCTAGTGGCCGAGTCCACACAGAACGGACCGACTGCTGAAACATGTGGCTTTTGGACACTTGGCTTATCACAGTCCAGAGACTATTCAGGGGTCTGTTCAGGTCGGCTGCCCCCAAAAAGCTGTGCACAGAGGGGCTGGAGGAGGGTTTGTAGTAAGCGTGGACGCCTCTCTCTTCCCCTTCATACCTAAAAGTAAAATACCTTTGTAATTTTGATGTGAAAAATGACCGGGGAAATGAATTGTTTTGTAGTAAATAAATAAGCTAACCTCCAGCCTGCAGTGGCCTTTCCCGTCAGCAAATTACCAAGATCCCCTGCAGATGCAAGTCGCACCTGTGGGGGAAAATAAAACATAGTACTATGGAAAAGAGGAAAAATAGGCACAGATCAGTGTACAAAATACGAAAGGAAAAGGAAAGAGAAGATCACTGCCAAAGTACTATACTGTAGTCCTATCTTGCAATGACAAAGGTTTAATGCCTAGACTAAGGATACATTTTCTGTACTAATGTATTTTTAATCAATGTTTTGTTGTTTTTTGTGTGTTTTTAATTCATTTTTTGAGCAAAATACATTGTTTAAGCATCTCTTGAGGTCAAAATAATTAGCTGCAAAGTATTTGCATCTAATTATAAAGCGTTTTAGTGTCAGAGATTAAGAAGTGTGCGCTAAGCATGCTAGTTGTTGTTAGTTTTATTGTGACAGGGCGTATAACCTCATTGCAGTGAGTAATTAGAAGGCCTGGAATGCATAAGGTAAATGAGGAATAACTTTTGCACCAGGTTTAAAAAGAACTAGCTCTGTTTTTGCATTTTTAAGACAGTAAAGTCACGTACAGTGTGTATGTATTCGAAATCTACATACAATGTTTATTCTTCCAGAGAGTCTCCAGACTTATTTAGTATTGTACAAACTGTGTGAAATTAATATGGACAAAACAATGGGGGGAAAAACCCTTGGTGCTTGAAGTATCTTCCTGCAAAAATTAATGAGCACTATTTCTTAACGGGTTTTAAACTTGACATATTTCTTGCAGATATACGAGTGTGCCAAGAATACCTCAACACACACACACACACACACACACACACACACACCAGCAGTAAAATGCTATTTGAAATGTAGGCATCATATGTTTCCTGATGCCCTGTGATGTTTGGATCTGATAAGTGTTTATCTGTGGTCTACAAACCTCAGCCAGAGCCCGGGCGTGCAGAGAGGAGGTGATATCGTGATAGTTGTTGGTGGAGATGGAGGAAGAGGAGCCAAAGGATGAAGCTCTATGACGCGTGAAGGAGTGGACCGATGGAGAGGAGGTCATTATGGGGTCAAATCCAGACACGGGGAGGTCAAGGCGGATATCTAAAAATACAATTGTTCAAATAAATACGATTCAGAGCATTTTTTCAGGACAGATATTGACAGCATTTATAGAGATGTGGGGTCTATATTACAAAAAATTGGAATCTTGTGAGCTTTTAACCTTGTTAGAATGTTGTTAGCTCATCAAAAACACACCCAGAGTTATGTTTTGTTGCATTCACACATGTTTGAGAGACACTTTTTTATTAGTCTGTCTACATCACCAAATCTCAAACCACTCTCTTCCAACTTGTGATGTCAGGAAGCAGTAGTTTTCAAGTTAACAGACACCTTTTCTTCAGTAGAGATTGCCAATTCCAGGGATGAAATAATCCAAATGATTGATAACGTGTGTATTACCACATGACATTACAAGGTGGAGCAGAGTGTTTTCTGTCTGAGAGAAGAACTAAGCCTAAATATGCAGGGTTTGTATATTGTGTAAATGAAACCAATAGAACTCCAGGTATGTTTTTGATGAGGAAATTATAATTTTGACAGTAAAACAGAATACGGCCCCTTTAAACTCAAGAATGTTATAAAGTCACCCTTGTCAAAACCCAAGATTGTTTCATTCTCACTTGTTTTATCACCCGTGCTGTATTTTCAGTTAATAAACCTTCACTGAACTCGCTCAAATTGCCTCCACTGATCTGCCCAGTTAAGACGACAGCTACCATTGTTTTTAGCTTCAAAAAAACTACTTCACACTGACAACAGAAGCATACACTGCTGGAAACTGAACAGACAAATTTGATCCAAACTGGGACGTTTAAGTATTTCAGAACAATTTTAAGATGCAGGAAATACCAAGTCTCCTGAATAATGCTTGAAATAAGACCAAATAGGACTTATATCGTCAGTTGTTCAGACGATACCCATTTTATGAATGTAATAACACACTGTATAGCATAAATATATCTATATTTACCCTGTGCAGACAGCCAGGCTCTTTGGTTCTTCACACTTTGAGGACCACAGATCGGTGGACGTGCCCTGATCTTCTGCTCTTCTTCCTGGGACAAACTCATCTGAAAATATGACAGAAATAAACCATGCAATCCAATTAGTTTCACACAAAATACGTTAAAGGTGCACTGCGTAACATCCTGCTTTCTCCAAGGAAATTTTATTGCTTGTCTAGAATGTTCCACGGTATAAAATAAACTGATAAAGATGTTCCAGGTTACACATAATGAGCAAATACTATGGTTACGTTTATTGTCCTACCATGGAACAGTAGGTAGGTCAAAGTTGCACAGTGCACCTTTACATAGCAACAATAAAAACTAGATTTAGTAATTCTGCATTATTTCACTGACCTGTGCGTGTATAGAAGTGTTGCTGAGCTGGAGGTGAGTGTTTCCGCTGTTGTATCCGGAGGTGGGACCAGAGGAGAGGCTCAGACTGGAGCCGGTGCATAAAGTGCTGTTACTGACTCTGGTCCGATGCCACAGCTCGTCCTAAAACAAATAAATGTTAATATTTCCAACAATTCCATTTCAATTCAATAGGAAATATCATTATCGGATTACATTTATTAGACAACGGTTGCTATTAAAACAAAGAAATACATGGACATTGGACAACCACTGTCAGTTGTATGTAATTTTGTTTGACGGTGCACTGCGTATCATTTCTAAAGGAGGATCTTCATGGAAATATTATTACTTTGTGTAGAATGTTTCACAGTAAACCTGTCAATCACAAGGGAGACGAGCAGGCTACATTACAATTCAGATCTGTGGAGAGTCACAGAAGTGTATTTTTGTGCAGAAATACCTATAATTAATAAATGCTAGATGGATATTTAATGTTACACTATACTGTTAACGTGTGGCCTCTCTGTTTCAAACTAAAAACCAGCCACATAGAGATTCCACAGGTATTTTTATATTTAAATGCACGAGATGCCCTTCCTTTAAAGCTCTATTAGATTGGACAGTATCTTGTCTGGCATCCCTCCAGGTAGGGAGTCCACACTTAACCCTGTAGCCCCAATAATCGTACATGGCCCTGAAGCATATTTAAACAGAATCTGCTTGTGTCCATAATTAGATAGATATAACAGATATAACAGACACAAAACACTTTACTTCACTAGAGTTATTTGGATGATTTCAGTCCTGGAACTGCCAATTTGTATCGAACTAAAGGTAAAAGCTGCAGCTGTTAACTTGAAAACTTGAAAATCACAAGGTGGAATAGTGGAGATGTAGAAAGACCAATAGTAAAGGGTTGTGAATGAAACAAAACACAACTCCAGGTATGTTTTTGATGAAGTAACGACATTATAATATGGCTTAAAGCTCATACGAGTCCATTTTGGGTGATATAGGACCTTTAAACCTTATCTGCTTTTGTCCATAATTACACAGATATATAAACCCCAGGTGAGAGAAATTCTTCCTTGCCTAGATTAAGCACATTCATTACCAAAGTCACGCATAAGAAGCACATCACACTAAAAAGACAATAATTAATGAACCATGATTATGCAGCAGATGTACAGCTCCAATAAAGGGGAGTCCCAGCCTGACCTTGCAGTCCTGGCCCAGAGCCTGCTGTTGTATCCTCTTCTTCTCCTGCTCCGTCCTCTCTCTCAGACGCTCTCGGGCTTTGGCGATCTCCTCCCTCGCCTCCTCTCTCGCCCGGCCGTAGTCTCTCAGCAGCTGCTCGATGTCAGAGGGGCACCGGCTCCGCCCCGGGCCCGGGTCAGGGGGGCTGGTACAGACAAATTCAAACAAAGAATTTCAAACGGGAAAAGATTGTATTAAACCACAAGGGAAATTAACTCAGGACAGCGAGTCAGCAAGTCAACACTTTGTAGGGCAAAAGGAGAAGAGCGATATCACGATTAGGCTAAAAGTGCATTAAAAATAATAACATTCACAATTATCGCAGGTGCAAAGGTAAACTATTCCACAGCTACATGCACAGTTTAAGCATGATGAAGTCAAGTGGTGTCATTTTAGACCTGGTTTAGTCCAGATTTAGTCTTGTTGGCATGACTGATTAAGAAAAAGTAATGGCAATGATAACAAACAAGATATTAAACTAAAATGAAATAAATTAAAAGAAGGACAAGCAACTACAAGAAAAAGCTACTGCACATAAGGTGCTCCGGCGCCTGTATAATTCTAAAGTATTGGAAAATGTGCAATTAAAATAAAACCTGGTCAACTCAGTGAACCTACAGTGGAGACTCAAACCACTGGTACAGATGTTGGTGGAGATGTGAAGAAAATGAGAAACTGTGCAGGAAGGTGCAGGAGCTCTCTGCTGAATCCTCCTCAACATGAGAGGAGCTGCATCTCCTGAAGTTTCATGGTAAAAGTCAAAGGCCACAGGGATCCAACCGCCAAAAAGGAGCGGCCATAGTGGAGGAGCAGAGGCCCCAGTGTCGACAGTGCTAAAACCAACCATTACCTTTTACATGCATTTTTTGTTTTTTAATTACAAAAATATTTTAAATGTGTGCTTTAGCCTTTATTTAGTAATCATTTAGTAATAGTTTTTTTCACATTGTGTAATTCACATGACAGTCACACAGCATACTGCGGTGGCTTGTTATTTATGCAGAAATGTGTAATGTGAATGTACAAAAAATAATATAACACATGACAAAAGAAAGCAAAAGTTTAAAATGGCAATGTGAATGTTCATTTTTTTCCTCTCTAAACTATGATTTATGGCCTGCTGGACACAAATATAAAGAGTGAGAGAGAGAGAGGACTGAACAATACATCTCAAACATATTGATATCCCAAATAATCAATAATGACAAGACCAAAAAAATACAATATAAAGTTCTCCATTAAAAGAAATTAGTTTTTTGATAAAAGTAGATAAAACCCAATTGATTAACCCAATTTGGTCTTGGTATAAGCTTAAAAAAAATTGTTTTTAAAAGTAGGTAAAAAATTACAGATTTCAATTTCAATTACAATTTCCTTATTGCATACTCCTTTAACCCAATTTGGTCTTGGTATAAGCTATAACTTAGCTAATTTTAACTAAATGTATCAGACTATTCTATGTAAGGCTCCATGACAGTTTGGTGGTCAGGTGTTTGCGTAATGATGTGATTAGATCATTTGTTTGCAGGTTTAATGTTTGACTGACCTGGTGCTGTGGATGGCCTCCTGGTGGCGCTGTTGCAGGTACTCTTTGCGTGTGCTGGGGGCGGAGGAGGTTCTGGAGGTGGGACTGTCCGGACTCTGGAGCGGCGATCCCAGGGTTTTACTGGGACTCAAACTACGCGTGCGGCGGAAACCATAGAGACGCTCCTCCCTCTCCTGCCTCAGACCATCCACGCTTTTACGATGCCTGTGGGACAACACCACACAAATAAAATGTTAACATGTTCTAGATACCATGTCCAGAAATGATGGGACTATATTATCAGGGATGTAAAAGTGCATTCTGAACCTAATCGCAATCCTCACCTTTTAAATAATAATTTATTTTTATTTAATTTATTAATTGAATATTAGAAGAATAATTAGTACAAGATCTTGGGATTTTTTTTTCTAATACATCATGTTCAGTTTTGAGCACATTTGCAAAACCCTTGTTTAACATATATTCTTCCCTTTAACAGGGGTGTAAAAGTGCATTCTGAACCTAATTTCTTTTTATTTAATTCATTTAAAAGAATAATTAGCATAAGATCTTGGGATTTTTTTGTAATATTTGTGTACATCATCTTCAGTTTTGAGCACATTTGCAAAACCCTTATATCAATTGTATATGCGCTAATGTCTTTAAGCTGTGAAAGTGATAAATAAAATCAAATTAAAGGCTCTGTACCTGATTTTTCCCATCTATCTGAGCAAAATTTGTCTTAGCTCTGTACAGATATATTGTATAAGTAGCTCTCAAGGTTAAAATATGCCTGCTGCACTCTGTATGCGTCTTATTATTCATTGTATTATTGTTATATCATATCATCATTATAAACACTTTCACTGATAGATCTTCAGGAAGTGTACATTTGCGTGCTAGTTGTGGTTAGCTTTACCATGATGGCAAAACACTGCCCTGGTCTCTGAAAGTTGTAAAAGGTAAGTGAGGAATAAATTTAGTCCACTGCAAACGTTAAAATGAGCTAGCTGTGTTTTTCAGGTTTTTAAGAGGGTACAGCAACTTTCACTGATCATTATTCAAAGTATTCTTACTGATTATAAAGCTGTTGTTTGCTGGGTGCAGGCGGCGTGGGCTCCTCTTTCTCTTCTCTGGATCCTGGAGACAGCATCTTGAGCAGCGTGTCCATTTGTCCCAGGCCATAATGTAGTTTGGCCTCCGTCAACTCCACGGTGAGAGGGGCTGGGTTCATACTTAAACTCACCGTCGCCATCACCTCCTCCCTCTCCAGGCGCAGTCTCTGTATCTCTTTTAATTTTCTATCACTTTGAATAGACTGCAAATCGGTCCCATAATTGTTCATAGCTTTCCAATCGCCATTTCCACTCTGTTCAGTAGCTTTTAATTCAGATTTATTGGGAATACTTGTGTGTTTTGCTTGACAGTGGTTTATCCCAGACCAGTTTTTGAATTTATTGTGCAAAGGCAAGTCTTCTGGAAGTCTTCGGGAATCATGACTTGGGGCTACGACTCTCATTGGTTCAATATTGACAAGAACGTCCGTGTTGCATTCACTTGCTGCGAGAGACACTGTATCTTGCTCTGTTTTATCATTCAATTCCCCGATGTAAAATTTGCAATCTGAATTGTCAAAACGATTTAGTTCATTTTGTCTTTTTGCTTGCTGCCTCTTTACGTCACTATGTGTTTCAGTTTGAGACAAATAATTCTGCATCGTTTTCATTTGCAAAGCATCCATAGTTTTTATTTTATGCATAATTTGAGAAGAGTTTGGTCGCATTTGTTTAACCTGATTGTCAATATGCTGTTTCCAGTCACTGTCTGAATCTCTATCCAGTGTCGAATTTGGACTTTTATCCGACAAATTTGAAGTTATTTCATTATCAAGAGAGTCATAAGCTGCATTTGAAGACAGCTCTGGGTCTGATACCCCTTCAGATTTCATTTTTCTTGATTCCGCGTTTTCATTGCTCATATTTCTGACCTGGTGTCTCACAATGGACACCTCTGCTTTGTGGTTTACTGATAATCGCGTTCCCACTGTGAGAATGGGAGATAGCGCACGGTCTATGTAAGTGGCCCTCTGCTTTGAACTGCACAATAGGTCACTCTTTGGAGAATAGCTCTGATTTTGCGCTGTTGTTCCGCCAGCACTTTTGTGGCTCTGGGCGTCGAGAGGACTTAGAGGCTTTGAGGTTTTAGAAGATGACAATTTCAGACGCGTTTGACATTCAGCGCTGGTAGTTTTTATAGCTGAGGTCGGGACAGGTCCTCGTTTGTCCATTTGTGATTTGGATCTTTCTGTTCCAGTGGATTTGATCTCTATTTTTGACACATTTGAAGCCCTGTCATCCAAACGAACTACATTATTGTCAGAAGATACAGCAATCACCTTTGAACCGATGACTTCAACAAAAACATTGACTTGCGAGTGAGATTTTTCACTCTCTTCGGTTTGAATTGCAACATTAACTCCGCTTCGTGTAGAGTCGTCTTTTGTATCTTTCGCCTCCATCGACCTGTTACAAACATCTGTCAAATTCCCACTTTTATTCAAATTTATCTTGCGAATTTCACCATTCCGCATGCCCTGAACGTCCCCCAGCAAGTCCGAGGTGCTGTCAATCAATTTGGTGATATGCGCGGACATGCTTTCCATGCTAGCCCAAGTCGATGAAGCTTTAATATTTATTTTGCTTCTCTGCGTCGCCGGCCCGTCTGTATAGCTCCTCTGGTGTCTACTTTTTCTCTTAAGGCTGTTGTTATTGCTATCCGAATTTGCTTGTTTGTCAGTTTGAGTGCTGTGCTCACAAGTCCGGCGTCTTTGGGATTTAGTTCTTGCTTGGGACTCCTGTTCAGAAGAATAAACAAACATTATTTCATCATGACTGGAGTTATTTTCTATTGGTCCATTTTTACTCGAAGACGCGGTGTTGATTTTGAGGCCGGCCAAATGTGCGTGGATATCCTCCCCGGTCTGTTGCAATGGCTGTCGGTAATCTTCAACACTGCTCAGAGTACTGGACAGTCCCTTGTCGGTAGCGTATGTGCTGAGATGCGAATTGAACGGTGAGTTTTGCCTGTTCAAACCATTGTCAACGCTTAGGCATCGGCTAATGCGTTTCTCAGCACTGTTTAAAAGGGGGGATTTGCACGAGAGATTGGCTGCACTCCCGAATATAGGCGTTTTATAGCTGCCATTTGTTTCATCTTCTTGCCATTGGTGAACGAAGGGGTTAATGTCACTCGAGGCGAAATGTAAAGGCGAATCCAGTTTACGATTTTGATCACAATTCACATTTCGGACTGTCTTCTGTTGCAAAGCTTTGGGTGACAGTGAATGCCTCTTCTGGCTACAGTTTGGCTTAGCATTAGCTTGAGATTCAGGCGAAAACATTTTAAATTTCGCTTTTTCCGTGTTTTTGCCGTGCAGTCTTGCTTCCGTCCCCTGGTTTATTTTGCAGTCTTCGTCATCTGAAGATTTGGCAGAGGAGTCAGACGACAATGTTGGATAAGCCTGCCTCGTGGATCTTCGAATTCTTTTCGATTTCACTTTTTTGGTCAATAAAGTAGCATTAGCCAGCTTATCGGTTGAACCCAGATCACCCAAAACAAAAGACACACTATTTCGGCCATTTGGTGAATCATTTTGTTTTCTTTGTAGAGACTGCACTACACATTGTTCAGCTGCATTTTTCGTGTTTGAACAGGAACCAATCTGGCTGTGAAAGGATTTTGGCAGGTTTTTGTTATTCAAATTCACCATGCAACTTTGACCCAAATAATTTTTCATTTCTGGGCATTTTTCCGCCACTGCTTTTGTACAATGCAAGCTTTCTATTTTGCCAACTGCACTATTGTCGGGAGTGAAAACACAACGATCGCTTGGGAGTGATTTTGAGTCGGCACAAAGGTGAGAAAGATTTTGAAACTGTTGAATCATCCTTGAAGGGGAAGTTGGTTCATGTGATTGGCAGCTAGTGAATTCTGCTGCTATTGTTACATCTTTAGCTTCAGTACAGCTCGACTTCGCTTTTGAATTGCCTCCAGTGCAGAGACTATCAGAAGAGACGTGAACACGAGATTTATAACAATGACTTTGATGGAAATTACACGTTTTCATACGTTTCTCTGCCTCTTGAAATCCAACATCTGTGCACAATTTAACTTCTTTACTTTTTGCTATTTTTGCAGAAGCGGGTTCAATAGAATCATTGACGTTACCAGAGGAATATTTCAAAATAAAAGAACTCTGCAACTTTTCAGAAGTACCTTTATTTTGTGTCAGTTTTAATGATTCTAACTCATTGCTTGTGCTTTTACTTATAGCGTTCAAGACCAAACTTTCTTGAGCACAACCAGGGCAACTATTTATCTCAATTTGCCTATATTTTTCACTACTACAAACAAAATCACATGTTAATTCTGCTTCTATGGCATCCAAACCTTTGCTTTTCTTGTCCGTATTCATTGTCATTGATGAGTTCATGTGTTCATTCACCACTTCGGAAATCCTCAAGTCAATCGCACTACATATCGCGTCTGATTGACAAATATGATTTTTGTTTTGAAAGGGTGTTTTAAGTTCACTTTTGGAGTCTGCTTCCTTTACTGATGCAGTTTTACGCTGTGTTATCCGCACAGAGGAGCTTGGATACTCAACACTGGGGTTATCGCTACTTTTATGGTCCGATGTACCATAAACTTGTGTTGAAGTCATTGCATTTTGTCCCATATCTACAGCGCATCCATATACGGGCTTTCCTTCGTCTTTAGAGTCCTCTTTATCGCTATCATCAGCCCAAATAGGGTCTTGACTGTTTGCAGGTGTAGCACAGTCTGTTTCTAAGTCTTTACTGTTGCTCCTTTTGGGAATTTTCAAACTTCCCGTTAAATCCTCCTCGTCATTGTTCCTCTTCCTGGCATTTTTACAAGTCCATTTAACGAGCTCCTGTTGTAGTCCGCCAACATGCTCGCCGTCTTTGGTTTCGCTTTTATTTGATTCGGGTTGGCGTATATGAGATGAGTCTTTGGTGTTTTCAAATTGATCGGCACACATTTCTGGAGAGCTGTCTTCGCCGCATAGCTCCGCATCGTCGCTGTATTTAAAGGCGTTTGCTATAACAGCGTTCGGTATTTGCCCGTGGCTCCCTGGTATGGTTTGACAACTCGAAGACGCTTCAGTAATGTCATCTGTCACCGGTTTTTGTTTTTCGTTTCTAACCTTAAGCGATTTGACTTTTGACACTTGTGTTTTTGGAGCTAGAGATTCGTTGCTGTCACAGAATTCAGTCGGCTTTACCGTAACTGCTGACTGCCCAGTTTGACCAACATTACAACTCCTAAAACTATTCAATTCAGCCATTTTGGTGTTTTCTTCTTCTACGATTTCAATGCTCGAGTTTGTAGACCCGCAAACAGAACTCATGCTAACCGGGCTATCGCTGCTGGTCCCGTCTACTCCTCCATACTTAGTGAAACGAACTAGAGAATTTCTGGGAATTCTTGGACTATCCCCGGCTTCAGTAGACGACCAAGCATCTGTGAGTTGACTTTCCTGGTCTCTAAAATGACAACTGCTCACAAACCGTGGCCTGTTAATAGACGTGGTACCAATTTCTCCAACCATTTTGTGAGCTGTGGTTTTAATTTCTGGATTTGCTGCAATATCGCGCTCAAAATGTCGGCTGGTTTCAGCATTTACCTTTGTTTTTTGACCATTTTGTTGACTCTGGTAATCTTCTACTGGCTTTACTTGAACTTTCAAACTTGTTATTCTTTTATTAAAGGCTGCAGATGCATCAAGTTCATCTGTGACCAGTTGGTACGATGGTGCAAATATATTTTTGGGCTTTGCAGAGAAGTTTCTATTTGCTTCTATAGCCAGTGAGTCCTTAGACATTTCACTATCTTCGCTTGTCTCACTGTTGGCGTCTTCCTCGTGTTTTAGCTGCTCCGCTAAAGCTGTTGCATAGGCCGAAGACAGAGAATCAAGCGAAAAACTACTTTCACAATCAGAGTGTCCACCATCTACATCTTCATCGCTCTCCTCTTCCTCCCATCCACACAACCCCTGCTGTTTCTCCACCCATTTCCACGTCTTATTCATATTTTCCGTGCTGTTCCAACGTCTTTGCTTAACATCTGCCAGGACTGTCCTTTGGTCCAGCTCCTCGCATGAAAAAGCGCTTTTAATTGTACATTTTTGTTTTACTTTGAAATCCTTCTCCCTTCGTTTTCTCATGTGAAGTTTTCCAGCCAATCTTCCCAATTGTTTATGGCTTCGTATTGTACCTAAAGGAGGTTTTTTGAACACTTTCGACAGGGCTGATTTCAACCGTGATCCTGAAAATGGTTGCTTAATTCCTCCATTGTTTAGTTTTTGAGATGTGGTTTTAACACTCATATCATTTTTGGTTTTAGTTACTAGTTTGTTTGTCGATAGCTGCAAATTTTCTTTGCTTATTCCTTGGACATTTGTTCCTGGTGGTGATTTGAGAATAACTGGTGATTTCTGATTTGTCCTGTTTTTAAAATTCAATTCTCGATTTGGTAACAGTGGTTTTCTTTCCGGGCGATCTGAAGATGGCGTAGGTGATGTGTGGGATTCTTGTATGGGATTTTGCCTGATGTTTTCCGTGGAGTTGCCTCGGCTTGTGATAAACTTATTTTCTCTAGGAAAAACTGCCGAACAGCTCTGAGTCCTCTCCCGTGGAATAAATTCATCAGAAGCCCAGTCTCTGCTGTCGCCCGGGTTTGACGAAGAGTTGGTGCTGAGATCTGTCGAGCGGTTCCTCCTCAGAAAGTGCCTGTTAAAATATACAGAGAAGGATGTTACGTTATAGAAAATAGCACCCATTGCACATGCATGTTTAAAGGCATTAAAATGGTCTAAGTGGCAAAAAAATGAAGTAGCAAGTGTGTATTTTTTGTATTTGTATCTTTAAAAGGCCTATATTACACTATATTTCTGTTTTTTGTTATAATTCCTCATCAAAACATACCTGGAGTTGTGTTTTGTTTCATTCCCTCATGTTTAACACACAAATCCTGCATATCGACACCTTCCTAAAATAATCGCATTTTCAGTTTTTTCAGGAAACACAAAAAACTCCCCCCAAAATTGAAATTATGGCATTTTTTTGCCTATGTAAACTTGTAACATGTAAAAATGACTTAGGCGATTATTTTAGGAAGGTGACGATATTTAGGCTGTATTGTTCTCTCAAACAGAAAACAATCTGTTCCACCGTGTGATGTCATGACATACACGAAGTGCTCCACTGTGTTTTTAAACTTCATACATCCTCACTAGAATCATTTCAATCAAGAATAGAATCAAGGATTACTCAAATATGTGTGAAACAAAACACTACGTCAGGTTTATTTTTGATGACGAAACGACAATTTAACCTGGCTTAACACTCACAAGAGTCAATTTAGCTAAATGTAGGACTTATAATGGACAGGAAGGTATATAGTCAATTGTGTGGTGAAAACAGAGAGACACATTCAGCAAATTGTCAGAACCAGGAATCAATTGCGCTCTGGACACCGCAACCTAACCCCTGGGTCACTTGGCAAATCATGTTTTATGCTACATTAATATTCCATTCCTGTTTGTCTTTTTAAAATATAGAGAAGATCTAGATATAGATAAAGAAGTAACTATTCAAATTGCAATGGTCATTTTATTAAGTGCACTGCCAAGGTTTCTTTGCACGTCTATCCAAATGTATAAAATGAATGTGACCTGCAGCCAAATGTTTTGCCACCACTAAATTAAACTGGAGAGGGAAATAAAGGAGAATAATTTTGTAAAATACTGTACCAAATTTTTCTGTCAACTGTTGTAATTGTGATTTCTAAAGAACACTGTAATATGAAAAGCTAAACAAATACAACAATCCACGCATTTCAAAACCTGTTAGTATTAGTATAAATTACAAGGTTATCAGGTTTTATTAAGATTTAAAGGAGCACTTTTTAACATTTATGGTGCCTTGTCTCCATGGAGTTGCTTTGTCTTGAATTTTCCACAGTATGGAATTAAACTACTAATCTTTCCTTTACTCAAATAGTTCTTACTGTGAGTGGGCTTGCCTCTCCACAGATCTGATCCTGCAAGTTAGCTCTGTGGCATCATCTGCTTGTGCTTACTGAAGATAAATAAGTTCTTTAAGACACAGGATTTGATTTTTTTTTGAGATAAATAAGTTGCACAGTGCATCTTTAAGACACAGGATTTGATTTTTTTTCTGAATCAAAATACTTTATTTATCTTCAAATTATTGTAGAATTATTGTTCATCCTCAAATAATTTAGTTTCTGCAGCTCTAATAAATTTGCAAATTACAGTAGCAACACAATTGCGTTACTACTTATTCAAACTGTGATTAGACAATAATTACTGACTGGCTACGTACTCCACCAGTATCTGCATGTACTTACTTGTAGATTGGCGTGTTCTGAGGGTAAAGTCTGGACAGAAGATCCACTGAAAATGAGTGCCTTCTGGACCCAAAGCTCTCCTCTCTCTGTTTCGAAGGGGACCCCAGCTCAGGAGAACCAGGGCTGTCCGATCCAGGGGGTAGGGCCTTCTCCAGCCGCTGCAGCTCCTTTTTGGCCTCCAGCAACAATCGCTTTCGTCTGATCCTCTCCAGCTGATAGTGCAGTCTTTTCCTTCTGATTCTGCTCTCCGTGCGGTGAAGGGCATACTGTTTGAGAAGCTCCTCCTGGACAGTTTTCTTTCTGGCCTTGGTGATTTGTGATGGGCTGTTGTTTGGAGGGTCGTTCTCGTCTGTAAATATTGTACTTGTGACTCTCTCCAGGACCGGGCCCAGGCTCAGGTCTGTTTGAACACTGGACTCTTGAGTATTCCTCAGCTCAGCGCTCGTCAAACGCTGCTGTTCTGACAAGATCCACTGTTGGACTGTGAAAAAAAGGCAATGCAGATTAGATTTTAGTGTGTTTCAATGTGTCACAAAGGATGTTTGTGTAATCCCTAAATTGTCCAGGCATGATCCAAAGCAAAAGAAAAATTATCTTCTGTCAACTGGACAAACGTTTCGCTGCTCATCCAGGAACCTTCTTCAGAACATTAACTTAGAAAAACTTATTTTAGAATTTAAATTTTCTATATCACAATGGATGGTGATGCAAAAAATTATATTATAGGTATATACCATGTGTAATAGAGAGGATTAATGTGTCTCTCTTTTTTTTTTTTTTTTTTTATTAAAAATAGCTTTTTTTGATTGAGACACCAGAACCTAGAAATATAGGTAAAATGATACAACAGATATGTAAGATGAACTGCAAAACAAATTCTAGGTCAAAATGCATATAAAAATAGAAGAGGCAATAGTCACAAGTTTTGATATTCTTGTGACTTAGGACTTGTAAAATGCTACCGTTGACCTAATATTTTGTATTAACCGTAATGCTATGTTTTTCTTTCAAGATTTTTTTTTTTCTGAAGTGTATTCATCTCCATTGAGATAAGCATGTGACAGAACCAAGTTATAGGTCAGATCTGTCTAAAGACAAGCCTGCTTACAGTAAGAATGCATGGTTTCAACAACACCTGTAATTTAACAAATCGACACCTTCCTAAAATAATTGCATTTTTTCTTTCATTTTTTCAGGTTTTTCAGGAAACACAAAAAAATTGAAATTATGGCATTTTGTTGCCTTAGTAAACTTAGGCAAAAAAGTGACTTAGGCAATTATTTTAGGAAGGTGACGAAATGCAAGACTGATAACATTAAGGCCATGGACTGTGGAAAACTTCAGGCAAAGCAATAACATGCAGGTAACAGACCACCCACCAGAAAAGTCCCATAATGCACCTCAAAGTTCACCACAGCAGTCCACTATTCCACAGCCCCAGGTGGTGCTCAGAAACTCGAGTCTATGTTTAAACCCAGAGTACATACTGTCACTGTGCTGCAGTCGTAGGTGAGCCTGCTCTCTCTCCAGGTCTCTGTCAGCTCGCCTCTGTTCGCTCTGGATCTCTCGTCTCAAACTCTCCACCAGACGCTGCTGCTCCTCCACCCTCTGCCTGGCTCTGTGCTCGTCTCCGGGGGAGGCGCTGGCACCCTGCTGCCCCGCCAGCTTTAAGTCTTTCTCACTTAAAAAGAATCACAAAAAATGAAAAATGAACGAGGATGAGACGGCAAATGTAAGAAGAGATGATGACAGAATGATGATCTGATGTCTCAAATTTAAAGAGTAACTTAACTAGTGTTGCTCTAAAAGTAAAAGCGAGCTACTGCCGTTGACTTGAGTTTAGCATCTTAACGGTAACTAGGTAACACAGACCGGTTATTCAATGTGGATTATTTTTAGATATAAGGTGAGTCCATAGGGATGCAGGATCACCCACTGTAAGCAATTATGAGTTAGCTAAAAATGGAACTAAACACCTTTTTTGTTTAAATATTCCCAGAAACTAACATCAGAAAGTATTCACAAACAAATAATAGAAATTACTATTACTACTACTGCTATAACTACTTTATTATTGCTACAGCTGCCTAATTTACATGGGTTAAAGTATCTAATTACCACTTAA
>JACN01141371.1:0-12118 GCA_000787155.1 Scartelaos histophorus
ATTAATAATCTCAACTTAATTTACAATTTACTTAAAAGCAAAAACACACACAAGACATTTTTTTAAATATACAACTATATAAATTCAGGTGTTAAGGGGTTAATGCCATACTGTGGAAGAAACATCAGACAGGCTGTCTGCCTTGAAGACAGGCAGACAGCTGACACCCACAAAAAAGTCTAATTACATAATTAATTTATCAGGTCTTGGGACCAATATATGCATTAATTCAGCTTAATATTCAAATGTAATGAATGATCTACCATAGCTCTAATATAACCTGAAATTATGTCACGCATTTACTGTACGTTTGACACCTGTTTCCATAAATCCAACATGGCCGCCTCTCCTCTGCTGTTGTGACATGCTGAGTTGACATGCTCGGCCCTCCCTCCTCTCCAGTCTTCCCTCTTCCAGGCTTCCCCCATATGTCTCTGTGTTTGATGTGTGAACGTATCCCTCTAGTGCACGCGTGCCCATATTTAGGAGATGTTTTAATCAGATTGTGTGGTTGAATGAAATATGAAGATGTAGGTGATTTTATTAGGGCCCCTGGAGTGATGGCTCTCTTCACAGCATGACAACACCTTGCGATTTCTCTTCGTTTATGCCAACAAAACAATTCGCCTAAGAGCCCATCTTTCCCCACCCCATCCGCTGCACTGTATATCATTTTACTAGGCACTCTGTAGAATGCATGCGGTTTATATCCTATGGTTGAAGTACAAAGGCATATGTGAAATCCGGGGCAGATAACGTATATAAACGGTTTATTTACTTGCCTTGGCTTGCATCATTTCCAGTGTGAACCCGCTGCACTAGGAGGTGAGCGGAGTGGTGACGTCATGGTATCTAAAGAAGAAAAAGAAAAAGAGATGAAAAAAGCACAACAGAGGAAAGCGTTGGCTAAAGGATGATAGGCAGAAAAGACAAGCAAGTCCACAGAGATAGAGCCAACAATAGATGGTGACAGTGCTTTGTGTTTCACAGGCAAAAACTCGGCGGCGGTAAGCTTTAAGGTACAGTGTGTGTATACTCATGCAAACAACAAGAGTTACTGTTTTATGATATTCCATGTGCTTAGGCGAAAGTCTTTTACCATGTTAAAAGCACGTTGTGGATTCTGTAGCTTGAAAGTTTCACAATTTGTACAAATATTGGAGGTCTATTTAAAGATGCAAAAAAATCCAAGACACTCACCGGTTGAAATATGCCTTTATTCATTTACGGCATGTCAAAATGGACAAATTGACAAATATTGTCCATTTTGACAATATAAAGGCATTTTATTTCAACCGGTGAGTGCCTTGGATTTTTTTGCATCTTTAAACTGACTTCCCTCCCCAAAGAGCACCACTGTGTTTTTTCTACTGTGTATTATCCTCTGGAGGTCCAGGAAGCGCTCCTTTTGAAACTTTTTATATTGGAGGTCTATATTTGCAATTGCCACAACACCATTTTAACTACATTTTAATTAGCCTGAATATAGCATGAAGAAATACTACACTACTATTCATAATAAAAACCTGCTTATTAAGGTTATTAAGTAACTGCTTAACTGCTTAATGAATAAGTTGTTACCAAAAAAGAAAAAAAAAAAACATAATCTATTCATTATGCATACCAATACTTCTATTAGGACACATTTTTCAGCCATTCATCTCCTCACTCTCTCAGCTTGCCAATCTTTCAACTCCTCTGCCTCATCTACACCACAGCAGTAAAACCCTCCAACCACCTCAGCCTCACATTCTCTTTCATTAAAAAATCTCTCTCTCTTTTTCTCCCTCTCTATTCTTGCTGGGGTCAGTACTACAATTTCGTTTCAATATCACTTGGTTGGTACACAGTGTTTCTCGTATCACTTTTGGTACACAGCATTATCAGTGGAGCTCTGACACAAACATCATCTTTCAACACAGAATGGGACTAAGTCTATTTGTTGGGTTGCAGCCTATTATTTTGAGTGACAACTATAGTCCATCTAAAAAGCTGATGTATTGTGTCTATTAGAAACAATTTAATACTGAAACACTCAATTGAATCCCTGTAGTAAACCTCTTCCTTTCATCACGTTTTTAAAAATATAACTCCAGGCTAACACAGAGGACTAGCAGAATACAAAACTAACATTTAAATGAAGGTATCCCATGTACGAAGACTCCTAATGCCGTAAAATGCAGTGTTTGAGCTTATGCCACTGCACATTTGAGTTGGTTTCTGGCCCCTAAGAGGAAAGCCGCTCCACTCGGTCGGCAAATTAAGCAGAGTGTAGCCATGCTGCCATTTGCCTGATGCAAGAATAGCCAGCGGCCCTCATCTTGCACCACACCTGAACTAACCGTACTCCAAGGCCTGCGGAGGGAGCTATGGTAAATATTACGAAAGTCTACCGTGAATAAGTGATCAACCTCTTTCGACGTTTTGAAACTCTGGGGAAATCCTACACCAGACCCGGACACTTTTCTGCCTCCTCGAGATCAAAGTTGTCTTTTTGTTGGTGCGTACCCTGATTCGGAATGGAATTAGATTTACTTCCTCCCTACCTGCGGACTGGCATTGACGTGTCCGGTGCTTGTTTTGATGTGATAGCGAGAGGCCAATAGGGAACACAGCGGGGCGACGGGACAAGACAAGGAGAGGAGCCCAGCACGAGATAAAGCAGACGGAGGGACGGGCGGCTTGGTGGGGGAGTGAGTGCAGGGAGTGAAAAACACGAGCAAAATTCAAGGCAGGAAGTACAAACAAAAGGGAGAATGAAAGGGTTAATAATCAGGCTCCCCCGCTGTTCAGACCTGTCATATTTCCAAACAGAGTGGAAGTGTGTTGGCGTGGCGTCAGAAGTCTGATAGAGATGGCGGTGTAAAAACAGTGTAAACAATGAGCATGGGAGAGAATGAGCTTAACTGTGCATTCTGGGTGCACAAACATACAAGTACGGAGGAGTATGGGAACAAATGCACGATTGGCAACACGACAAGTAGTTGCGTCGGGTGAGCAGTGTTTGGCCTTCGAAGTGCAAGCTCTGAATAGTAACATTGGAGGTGTACACAGGAAAATACTACTTATACTAATAATATTTTTTTTTCTCGTGATGCTTTAGGAGTGCCCACAGGCTAAATCTAATTATGTGTCACATTAAAAAGTTTATTAGCAAAAAGAATTATGATTAAATTGTTTTTAATTAGAATGTTTTAGGGGAGTCTGTTCTGGTTTTCAACTACTTGCATCATTGCAGAACAAAATCTAATCAAACAAAAAGTCTGCAGCAAGGATAGAATATAATATATAATGCATACAACAAAATGAATGAGCAGGAGCTATATAGTGAATAATAGTATTTTACAGAAGTATACATAATGGAAAGGACAGATTATGTATACAAATCTTCTGTAGTTGGAGCACCCAGTCAGGAGCAGGGACCAGTCAGTGTACCAATAATTTACATATGTTTAGTTTTAGTTTTAGTAAGTTTTTCAGCACAAATGTTCACTTGAAGCATCATAGGAGAAAATGAATAAAATAAATGTTGCATAACAGTATTCAGTATGGAAGTGCAGTTTATGCGAAAGGTAAATATCACTTTATTTAACATATACTCACTGGTACATAACGTTTGACTTTGACTTTGACGTTCTTGTATTTAAATATTTGCGCACACCTGAATAAAGAGATGTGTCTGGCTTTAAATGTTGAATTAGTCTAGAAATGTTTTAGGAACATATGACAAAATACGACTCCTAAATACAGAATATAACAGAAGGTACAGCATCAAGGGGCTAAAATAAAGCTACACAAAATTTCCGAAATTGAACATTACTGTAATGAAAAAATCCATCTCTTGAGCAGGTCTGAATGAGGCCAGGGACAACACTTTGCCACACAAACACGCACACACTATGACATTTGGGTTCCATTAAAAGTCTTTGTTTCTGATCAATAATTTAATAACCTGAGAGGATGGAGGACTCATCATAATCAATAGAGCTCTGGGCGTGCGCGGGGAGAGGGGAGAGAGTACTTGTACACATGGTTATGAGACAATGAGACAGGACCTTACGCCTGTACACTGCACGTGAGAGAGATCGCACACAGCAGGTTTTATTTAGACTCTGCAAATACTACCACACACTCAGTGCACCAGTCTGTCAATACTGCGCTAGAGGAAGGTCCACCTGTTTGTATTAGGATACCAACAAATTATTTGCATAAGGATGGACTGCAAGCAGAAGAAGAAGAATTCCTGTTGTATCGGAGGAGAAGTTGCAAAATACTGGTAAGAGGTAAACTGGTGTAATCCCTCATTTGTTCAGAAGTACTCCATGGTGGAAAAAGTTTCAAAGGTAAAAAGAAAGTTTATACTGCCCTATGGGCAAGGAAGCTAGCTGCTTTTGCTCAAAGAAAACCTAATATTATAATTTTCTCAGCATTATTAAATCTAATCTAAAAAATGATAAATGTAGAAGAGATCAGTTCTCAGTATCATAAATAAGGCATTGTTGAAATACAGGTACTTAAAATTGTAAGTGTTCCTAGTTCTATTCCAAAACTATAACTATATTACTTTTTACTGTCCATAAATAATATATTGTTTATTATTAAAAAAAATGCATTGTGCTGACATAAATTAATAGTATGGATGTAGCCAGAACATGTGATAAATTCTGATAAAATGCTGACTTGTTTCTGCAGACAAACCTATAAAAAAGATCTTATGTGATATTTACAGTCAAAGGACATGTAAAATAAAATACCTCACTGACCAATGAGCCTAACCTACTGAGCTGGCAAATACTTGAGGCTATAATGGAACCAGTACAGCTGATGCTTTGTTTTAGGTCTCCTCAGTTTACAACATTAAAACATTAAAATATCTGACATTGTTTTTTTTTTTTTTTAAATATGAAAGCATCAATTCAAGGGTGATGAGTTCAATTCCTGATTCCCAACTCTCACAGTATTTTGTTAAATCTTTTTTAAACAAGTTTTGGACTCCAGTCTTGTTATAGTTAATATTTACTCTAAAATAATATATGTAAAAGTACAAGGATTTCAGCAACTGAGGGCGCAAGAGTTTTCATCTTAAGTCTAACTTTTAGTATGAATGTCTACAGCAAACAACTAATCATATTATTATGCAGAATTATACACGCAGAGAGAATATATGATGAAGCCTTGTTTGGTGAAACTTTGCATGCTTTTAATTTAATTGCTAAAAGGCCCATTGTCCAATACAAGCTCAGTGTGATGTTAGTTCCTGAAATACTTTGATTTAATAATTTCCTGTCCACATAACACTGAGGGGCTATTAAAGTCTCTTAAGACGGACACTAAATATGTGGTAATATTTTAGGCTGTAATTAACATTTCAACCTCCGGAAATGGCCGCTGCATACAAATTTTCAAAGTTCAGCTACCAAACTCTCAAATAAATTTTCTCTGAAGAAAAAAATCTGTGCGGGTGAAAGTTGCAACTTACAGGAGTAGAAGACAGAAGATATAAGTGCATTTACTTCATTTTACAGGGCTCATGTAATCATAGAAACACAGAATACACAAATAACGATGCAATTAAATATCGCTATCAAATTCCCACTCAACTTCCTCGGTATATTTAAGGAGTTGTGGTTTGTTTGAGCATGTATGGGTATTTGCTTGCAGGTTCTGGGTTTGACTCTGTGTGTTTGTTTCTCTGCAGCCAGTTTTTGTCCCGGTGGCATTTGAAAGGTGATACAATTAAGCAATTCAAATGCACGACTTACATGGAATTTTAGGGTGAACTCCATTTATTGCAGAATGAGATTAAAACGGTATGTATAGAGTGTTATTCAATGGAACGGTGGGCATGGGGCACTTTTTCCACCTGTGTCTAGATCGGAGAGGTATTATACGAAGCTACTGGGAGCCCCTCCATTGTGTGTGGTATTGTGCGCTGGCGTGCTCCTGCCTTCTCCTCTGTCACTGTGACTGTTTGTCTGTGGGAGCGGTGCATGTCCGTGTTAATACCTCTGTCGGGGTTGTTTGTGCTGCATCATTGTCATTCCTCTCAGAGTTAAGTACTTTTAATTACGCCTCGCCGACCCTGTTCCCTGCTACTTCCTCCTATACCTGCCCATTCCTCTCCTCTTCCCTCCTCTCTCTCTCTCTCTGCCAGCCTCTTCCCTCGCTTTTCTTCATTTACAATCTCCCACACGCGCGCTCTTTCTCAAATTCCATTTCAGTGTCTTGCTTTGGCAGGACATGCTGAGCTAGTGCCAAGGCAATAATGAGAACTGTCAAGCAGCGACAAATGAACAGGTGAGAGAGACGCAGCGAGGAAGAAAGAGAAGGAGAGACAGAGGAGAGAAAGAGAGGGAGAGAGAGCGTGAATATGAAGTACTTGGACTTTATACTGACAGTCCTCTCAGGCATGCATGGACACAACTGCAGCGCCAGACCTACCGCAGACACTAACACTTCAAAAGATATAAGATTATGCAATACTATGCATTTGTAATCCAAAAAAAATCATTCAACACTGGTTTGTTTGAAAGTTTTAGATCGCTTTAGTTTAACTGGATGAAAATATGTCATTTATGGATATTTTAAATGATTGTATGGATAAAAATGAGTTAAATAGCAATTTGTATTTGTTTTTAATGTGAATCGATCAGTTTGAGGGGAAAACACTGATATTGCGTTGCCCTAATATACAGTGAGTACTTTTGATTTTATTACAAAAGGAAAAGAAAGAAGAGACAGCGACAGGAATCTGTGAGAACAAACTGACAGTTCACTCAGGCATACACAGTCACAAGTGCACCAGCTCTGCAGCCCATTCTGACACTGTTACTTCAAAAGATATAAAATCATTTAAACAGCGCTGCTCAAATAACGTGGGTTGACAAGTTTTTTTAAAATAGGCCAGCTCTGGTGCAAACTTGTAGATATTTATTATGACAATGTTTTCCTGCTAATAAGGTCACATATACTTGCATGCTTCTGCGGTTGTATGTGATTTTTAAACATTTTTTAACATTTGAAGTAGGTTTGGTGGCTTTAGAAAATGTATCTAGTTTGTTACACTGAGTTACAACTGCAGCTTTACAATACTGTGTACTTAAAGGTCACATATTACGCAATTTAGATCTGTTATAATGTTGCGCTTTGTTATATTCGCACATGTTCACACACAAATCTTGCATATTTAGGCGTTGTTCTTTTCTTAAACAAAAAACAATCTGTTCATACTTCCATCCTTCACTTAAATTAGCAGCTCACTTGTTAGAGCATTTGCGTCACTGCTTGAATGGTCGGAGAAGAATGCGCCCATAGATGAATGTCTCTGTGTCCTTGGGCAAGACACTTAACCCACCTTGCCCACAGTGTCTGCGTAGACTAGTGTATAAATGCGTGTCTGAATGGGTGAGTGGTTCCTCGTAGTAATGTGCTTTGAGTGCCTTGAAGGTGGAAAAGCGCTATATAAAAATGTGAAAATTTACTATTACCATAATTTTTGCCACTACTGCTACTGAAGAAAAGGTAAAATGTAGATTTTATGTATCTAATGTAGAACTACCACTTTATGACATCACAAGGTGGAACAGAGCATTTTGGAGATGGAGACAGATTAAAAAGCTCAAGAATCCATTTTTTTTTTCAATTACGTGTTGAAGACTCTTGTGCACAGAAAGAAAAATGCAAGAGTACATTTAGTGATGCATGTTTACAGTACATGTTTGGCTGAAGCATGATTGGTTGAGAGGCAAATATAGAAAGCAGAAACAGACAGGAAACAAGGCAGGTTCCATTCCTACCTTTTTAAACCAAAGGTTTTACAAAAGACAAGCGAAAGGGCGCTAGATATAAATTACATGAGGTTATCAAAAGTGTTGACTCTGTTGTGTGAAATCTAATTACACTGCTAATAACTGTACTGAAGTACTATTGATCACATCCATCACGGTCACTTAATCAATAAACTCACATCATTTTAATCTTCCCTCTCTAATAACCAGTGTGTGTGTGTGTGTGTGTGTGTGTGTGTGTGTGCGTGTGTGTGTGTGTGTGGCGTGTGTGTGTGTGTGTGCGTGTGTGGGTGTGTGTGTGTGTGTGTGTGTGTGTGTGTGTGTGCGTGTGTGTGTCTTTAGGCTCATAAATATGAAGACCTCTGACATGCTCTCGCTGCGTACCTGCCTCCTCTCTGACTCTGAGGAGGACTATGTACAGCTCTCAATTAATGTTTATATTTCGACTTTTCCAATGATGAATTCCTCAAGTTGTGCACAGTGGAGGAGCTTTTGGGTTATAAATTAAATTAGCACTCCACACAACAGACAGTAGTGCTGCGTTAGTTATGAGAGGCAGCTTGTAATTTATGAAGGCAGTGTGCAAATGTAAGCAGAAGATGGGCACGATGTTGTGACGCGCTGACAGAGACAGATAGACATCAGTGTGCTCTGGGTGGATATAAAGCACAATACATAAATGCCTGCATATGGCATATATGGAGCGTGAGTGTGACTGTGGGCCATAAACAAGCCTCTACAGATGGAGGCCTGTGCTGACTGTGCTGACGGAGATAATTCACTGCTCTGTCTGATGCTATTGTGTACCTGTTTATAACCCTATATTGTAGACAATAACATTTTATTTCAAGCAGATATTGTTTGTCAAAAATCATTTTCATTTTAGTAAATGTTCATGAAAGTCATCGTTCAACCTTGGGTAGCAGAAAAAACTCTTAAAAACAGGAATACAGAAAGACAGCTACACATAAGATACCAGTATATGACTATGGTACGGTATTACCATGGATAGCACTTACTTGGTCTCTTTCATGTTAGGAATGGTCAACTGCATTTTACCGGCCTAGGTCAGAAAATCACTTATAGGTCAAAGATTTCTTTATGGATAATATTACAAATATAGTGCAAACTTACGCCACCAAATTCATTTATAAAGTGCGGCCTACTGCACTGCTACTGCACCACAGTCTTATCTGCAATACAAGGGCAAAGAGTTTTATGAGGGCACAACACTATGAGGCTTAAATTAATTTCCTGGGTTTTAATTCACAAAGATAGGGACAAAATGGGATTACAGAAGGAAAACTACACCTTGTCTGAGATATAACTCAGAAATAACCGATAAGCCCTGTGTGCAAATGTGCAGTACATAAGATTGTCAGCAGCCTTTAATACATGACAGTAGAAGACTAACAATGATTAAGTGAGAAATGAAAAGGTGTGGTGTCAAACAGACTCTTAAGACACTTGTTATGGAAGCTGACATTTATAGACGCTGACATGCTAATATGATACCGTCTACAACGTTACACGCACTCATCTAATTTGTATTGTGCGAGGGGAATACACAAAGAAGGAACCCAGATCATGAATGCGATTTTCTGTGTTGTTAATCAATACAGTGTAATTGGATACAGTAAACTGGAAGCTAAATACTGACAAATATGAGAGGCCTGTGTAACCTAGCTCATGGACACAACATAGCATGCACTTGGGCAAGGTTTGGATTGACTATCTCTGCGTTATGAAGTGGCTTACATCATTGTAAAGCTTTGTTTATTCTGTGGAAACGTACTTAAGAGTTTTCTTCAACTACTACAACCAGATCAGAGACAGCTCTTCATCATCACATTTTTTATAATTTTTAACTTACTTACTTACTTGCTTAATAATAAAAGTTGAAGGATTTAAATGTGCTCTGTGTTTTTAGATTTTTACATAAAAATACCTTAATAAAAAAAATGCCTCTGTTACTGTGAGGCGGTTGGCGTCTCCACAGACTTGAGCTGTAAAGTAACCAAGTGTTGCTACCTGCTCATCCTCATGGAGATAGATACGTTTTCTACAATATTGTGTAACTTTTTAGGCAAAGTAATAATAGCCATGGCAATAAGAGAGTTGCAGACCCTCTGCCAGAAAAGTTACATAGTGCAGAAGAAAAAAATCAAACTGCAGTAACTTCGACAGATTGGGATTTCAACCAGTTATTTAAGATCAAGATGTAACTCACAGTACACTATTTAAACACATACATCAACATTATAAAGATGTAAGAAACACATTTCAGGACTCTAAACTATAGGGGCAGCGATTAGTTTTATAAAATAAATACACTGGGAGAGAACTACAATTTAGATTATTCTTGCAGCCCTTTTATTCACCATGTCTATGTAAGGACATTTTCACACCAAATAATAAAAAACAACAACAAATGGCATATTTCTTTGTTTTCAAACATCTTATGAAACTGCATTAAAAAAATCTATTTTGTTGAATGGCAGCAGATGTGTGATACTTGAGATAAATGCCAGTTGGCGCTGTCAGCCATTAAAGCGGCGTTTTGGCACGTCCTATCATCCATAATGGAACACAGGACACTGAGCTGTCCGTCCTTATGTTCACTTGTATTCGTTTATTAAGAGAACTGCTGCTGCCACTCAGCCGCTCTCAGGCTGAGAGCAGCATTTATAACACTTCACTTACAGACATCAATTAAATGATGAAACATTTTTTTAAACACAAGGGGAAAAGTGTTTCACACTCATCAGAGCACTGGTTACAATAGAAATACGATTTACTTGTCAATTAGCCAGTTATTATTGGCTCTAGGATTTCTTTATGCATAGCATCACGGATATTCAAACTTTTGCCAAAATGGTTCGGTTATAGAGTAAAGCCTTGGCTGAAGTCAAGGGAATATTGCATCATATATTTACTGCAAACAGCTTAGGGCACCATGCTATGATGCTCTGCAGCTTAAGAGTCCCGCCCATTTTACAGCCCTCTGAGATTACACAAGTACATTTCCCATTCATTCTTCCCACAGACTTTTCCAAAAATCCAGCTATAAAGAGTTTAAAGGCATGACAGAGGCTAATCGGCTATGTGGTAACTAATGTCGCTAACACTGCTCTTTTTGGTCCAAACACATTTAAAACTTTAGCAAATGGTTTCACATATTTTGTACAACATATATAACATATTTTATAAGTCTTATAATCTGAAGTCTTAATATATTTGCAAATTAAAACACACATTCAGATTATAAAGGAGACATTTAATGTGCTTGACACTGTCATAACAAAACAGGAAAAGTTCTATCTCCACAAACCTTTTTACTATGCAAATTTACAGTGCAATACTTGTTGGTGAATCAGATGTACCTAATAAAGTGTTATTTGGTTATTTTGTCCAATTCAAGTCAGTTGGAAAAGAAAACACTAACTTTTCTCCCTGATTGTCTTGTTCGATCAGGCCAGCACTGGAGGAACTTTAATCTAAATCTACATCAGCTTGTCATCAAATCCTGCCAAATGTTATCTTTTACAGTTTGTGAGTTTGACTGGATTGTTAGTTTGAAAAAATAGTCTGCCACAAGACAAATGAGCAGAGCCTCACCACAATAATACGAAGCTGCCTGATTTGTACTGTTTAAGAATTCATCAGGACTCCACTGTCGACTCATTCATTATTATTGTTTCATTTTCATTTCCTTCACCGAGAAATTCTTAGATAAGTCCTTGGTCATATTTATTGCTTGAGGGAACCTATTACATTTTTGAAAGAATAAGATAGCTCTAATATGTTTCCAGCTGTTGCTCAGAACGCCTACACCCTGTAACTTCAGACAAAAAAGTGAAATGAAAAGAAAAACTGGCTAAGAAAAATTCATATTTGTTCTCACTTTGACCAAGGCACTTCTTAGATGGTGGTTTATAGAGCTAATGTGTGGGTTATGCTAAAACCATTGAGATTATAATTTTCACAACAGATGTAGCGCTTTTCATTTATCAATGCATAACGCCAAGTCCAACACAAGCCTTTTCCCTTTATACATGGTTAGATAATGTGTGAAGACTGCTCTTCATGTGTCACATCATCACTAGGCATGGTACAATACTGAAATTTGGTGTCACGATTATCATAGTTAAATTAATTGCAATTAATGATTATGTCACAATAATTATGTAATTAGTTATGACAAAAATGTTATGAATATAATCAAATATACTTTTAATATTATGAATATTCACATTTAAACAGCTGTTACAGAATTGTGCTTTGCTATAAGTGAAAACAACTACGATCTAAAAGAAAGCATCAAGGATAAG
>KN489692.1:0-10356 GCA_000787155.1 Scartelaos histophorus
CTACTACACATTGCGTCAGGTTTGTAGCAGCAGTAGTGGTTGTAAAGTATTGTTTTGTATCGTGCTTTCATATATTCACTGCTTGCATAATACCCCCTTTTTAGAAACCACATTTTACATCAAGTATAGGCTACATCACATATCCATCGTTACCTTGTCACTGAAGCTATTCTTTGTGCATTTTTGCCTTGTTCCTAGAAACCTAGTTAAGTTGAAACCACTTTGAACCATTAAAAACAGTCTGAATGGACGTCTGTGGCCTCGCTCTGGCAAAGAAAGTGAAGACTTTTTTCTTCTGCACTTTGAAATGAACAGACGAGCTCCAGTGACAAGTCACTGTCCTTGTGTCAAACGAATGAATAGAAAAATGGAACATACAGTTTTACTGTGGATAGACAATATTACAGATTTATAACATCGGTTGTAGTGATTTATGCAGGTATTTATTTGATAATTATTAGTTAGTTTATATCACACTTTAACTTAACTTGTACATGATTTTTTCCATGTTTTTGAGCAAACTTTGTCTTGGTACAGTACAGATATACTGTATAACCAGTTCTTAAGGTTAAAGTCATTTATGTGTATTATAATGTTTTACTGTTGGATAATTGGGAAGTGCATGTTTAGCATGCTAGTCATTGCTATTATTACTGTGAATAGCAACCTCCGCTCTTGATTCATTTATAAACTCGGTGAATAATAAGTGAGGAATGACTTTGGACCATTGCAGGCTGTTTAAAATGGACTAGTTGTGTTTTTAAGAAAACCAGGTACAGCAACTTTAAAAAATATTAAAATACTTTAAAAGGTCCATATTACGCTATCTTCTGATCTAGGTTATAATGGTGTTTTTTCATCAAGAACATATCCAGAGTTGTGTTTTGCTTCATTCCTGTTCATGCATGTTTAAAAGGAGCACTTAAAAATATGTGAAACTGGACCAAAATTATAACTCACAAGGGAATACTATATACAAAATTACCAGCCATTTTCTTCCTCCTACTTCACATTCATCCTAGAAAAACTGCAGCTCTGATGGGGGTCATCCCTGGACCACCGGGCCTTGAGACCCTGAGTCAGCAGCGATGCTATCAGTGCACCTCCTCCACAGAGCTGTACCTGAGGCGCACTACTGACAGATCTGTCCAAACCCTGTGCAGAGATAAAGCTGCACTGTGAGCCTGAGCTTAGAGCCTGGGCAGGGGTTGGGAGAGGTGGACCCGGGTCACATGCACTGGTTTAAACAAGAAACTAGAGCGTGGAGGTGAGATCCTGCAAGTGTTTGCCACAGAGGAGGATGTTCAGGTCGCAGGGTGCACAGGCGAGAAATTACAGCTATGTGATCATCCTGCAATGCTATTTAAAAGTCCTATATTACACAAAAAATGATTATTGTGAGCTTTAAATTAAGTTATAATGTTGTCCCCTGCTTTGTTTCATTCACACATGTTTGAGTAATCCTTGTTGTTAGTCTGTCTACGTCTCCAAAGCTCTGAATGCTCTGTTCTACCTTGTGATGTCATGCAGTGGTTAGTTAACAATGCAGTAGAGGGAGTGAACAGACTAATATCAGTTTGTATAAAAAATACAGACAGATATCATTCTATTCTAGATTTGGCAGGCAAAATATGTTCGATGTAAGATAAAATTAAATATTAAAACCATTTTGCTGTTTCCACATGAAGCGTTTATTCTTAAAGACCAAACTGACTCCTGTAGCCTCTTCTTAACTCCAGGATACACTGCTCCCTCTAGATTCTTTCCTTCTTCCTGTTTAACCTTTCCTCTTCCTGCCGTACTGTCTCGGTCACCGCAGCTAAATCATCACTCGCATAAACACGAGAAGCTCTTTTATTTTTCGCGTTTTGTTTCGTCTACTGCAGATAACTGGATTTAAAGCCGCTCCGCAAACAAGCCGCCAACCCCACAGGAAGCCATTATCCCGTTAGCCTTTTCGGTCTTATCTTTAGCCTCACATCTGTATTGGCCCGAGTGCCCCGCCCGTGCTCTCCTCTTTTGGGATGTCCTATCTGAGTGTGACCCCGTGGGAGAGCACACACCCACTGCTAATTATGTTTATTCCCATTTAAAGAGCCAATGCAACGGTCTTGGAATGTACAGTGGAGCTAAACAATTCCATGTAAAGAAATAGTTATTTATAGAGAAGATGTCAGAATGGTGAACAGGAAGCAGAGGAAGTTTGCTTGTGCCTTAAACTGATAATGTCAATAATTACGCTACAAGAACTTCCTGTTTAGCTTAATGATAGATAGAGTAGCTCATAGTGACAGCTGCAATATAAAGTGTCATATATAGAGGTCCTATATTATGAAAAAATGACTCTTGAGAGCTCTAAGCCAATGTTGCTCCCTCTTCAAAAACATATCTGGAGCTGTTTAAAGATGCAAAAAATCCAAGACACTCACTAGTTGAAATAAAATGCCTTTATTAAATTATAGCATGTCAAAATGGACAAACTTTAAAAGTCCCGACGTGTTTCAGACTATGGCTTTCCTCAGGGGACAAAACATAGGCTGAAACGCGTCAGGACTTTTAAAGTTTGTCCATTTTGACATGCCGTAAATGAATAAAGGCATTTTATTTCAACCGGTGAGTGCCTTGGATTTTTTGCATCTTTAAACTGACTTCCCTTCCCCAAAGACACCACTGTGTTTTTTCTACTGTTTTTTCTACTGTGTATTATCCTCTGGAGGTCCAGGAAGCGCTCCTTTTGAAACTTTTTATATCTGGAGTTGTGTTTTGTTCCATTCACATATTTTTGAGTGATCCTGCATTCATCTGTCTGTTAGTCTGTTTTGAAGGGGTAGTTTTTATGTTAAGAGTTAATTTTTGCCTTTAGTTTAGTAGAAATCGGGAATTCCAGGGCTGATGATCCAAATGATTCTACTGAAGTTTCATGGAGTTTAAAAACACATGACATCACAAGGTGGAACAGAGTGTTTTTGGCTTGAGAGAAGAAATCCAGGTGTGTTTTTGATGAGAAAACAACATTATAACATAGGCCAGTAAATCGCATTATAAAGGCCGTTTAAAGACACTGTACCTGAAGTGAAGGAGCTGGGCTGAATGTAGATACTGACACCTGAGCCAAGTGGAAGGATCAGCTAACACCACCAACACAGGCTTAGGTGAGTGAAGTGCTTTACCTAAGGACACAACAGGAGTTAGAACCACCAACCTTTGTGCTAGTGGACGACTGATCTACACGCTGAGACATTTTTGATCAATTCCCTATGAACATAAACTTCAAACTTGCAAACTATATTGTGTTATTTCGGAGTTAGCATGCAAAATATAAAAACATAGCAAATACAGTCCTTATTCTTGCTTAAATACATTTGAACAGAGACTAAGCAGGAAGATATTGATTTATGAATGAATTGACGTCACCTCCTTAGCCCCCTGTAGTTCTTCTTCAAATAACTTGTCAGCAGTGAGAGCTTTTGTTTGAATATGGAATTGGATTCTCTTTTAATCATTTTCTGATTTATAGTATCAATGTCGTACGATTGGGTCATTGATTTGAATGTTAGAGTGTCCCAGACTACAAATGAGCCAATAACACCACATCCACACTGTGACATCTGCTGGAACTAATGATGGTAATGACCACATTGTGCTGCAGACGCAGATCTGCTGACAGTAGCTTTAATGAATGTAAGAAAAGTCATAATCACTGCGTTCAGTGGACAGTATTTACAAAGTCACATGTTTACATTTACAGATACTTTTTTTCAGTAACTAGGGATGCACCAATACAATATTGGAACTGAATATTGATCAGGTAAATGGACTGGGTATCGGTTGAGTCGATATGCTGTTGGACTTTTCATTTGATGTTTGACTTTTTACTAGTTGATACTGGCCCAAAATGTTTCATAATGTTTATAAGTTTGTTTTTATTTTGTGTGTGTGCCAAGAGAGAAACAATAATCATATTACATACTACACTGTCCGGCCCAAAAAAAAAAAAGTGACACACTCTAATATTTCGTTGGCTTTGATTACAGTGTTCACTGTGGCATTGTTTCGATGCTTCTGCAATGTCACAAGATTTATTTCCATCCAGTGTTACATTCATTTTTCACCAAGATCTTGCACTGATGATGGTCGAGTCTGAGCGCTGCACAAAGCTTCTCCAGCACATCCCAAAGATTCTCAATTACGGTCTGGACTCTGTGGTGGCCAATCCATGTGTGAAAATGACGTGTCAAACTCCCTGAACTCTCAATGTGAGCCTGATGAATCCTGGCATTGTCATCTTGAAATATGCTTGTGCCATCAGGGAAGAAAAAAATCCAGTGATGGAATAACCTGGTCAGTCAGTATATTCATGTAGTCAGAGGTTGCACCTGTGAACCTACACCAGACCAACTGCACCAACCCCAGATCAGAGCGCTTAAATCCAGGTGGTGACTTTTTTGGTTGGGCAGTGTACATAGACATTGTAAACAACAGAAAAGCACATTTCTCATAAAGAGGGTAAAGCAGTTCAGTAGGAGTACAGTACAAGCAGGATAAATAACACAAGTTACCACAAGTGGATTCATTTTGTAGTAAGTGAGCAGTGTTTTGAGAGAAGAAAAGGTATTTCTAGCCCCTACACTGGTATTGCTTAATTGGTTATTGGTTAATAAATATATCAGCAAATACTTAAAGCTAAAGTACTGATTTCACTATCGGAACTGAAATAGTTGGATCGATTCATCCCTATCAATACCCAATACCTAAATTAAAACTCCACACAGGACTTAAGAAATGGGTTTCCACTTCCTGTTAAACGTTTTAAAGTTTTTGTATTTAGTTTTTCATCATTTACTATTCAGGATTCAACCCAATCAGTGCATATTCATAAAACTATTTAATAAAATCTTACCCGTCATATATCAGTTGTCATATTACCATTATTTTATTATTGCGGTTTTCAACATAGTTTATAGCACATTATACACTTTATAGTAGAGCAGTATATTTCTCACACAGAACAATGAGAATGAGACACACAGTTCTGTAAGGGGTCTGGCCGGTCATCATAATCCAATCTTCTCGCCGTTAGCTGATAAGAGCTCCCATCCAATCAGAATAGTCCGACATCACATCCCAGCCCCACATATAAAGGCCCTGGCCCCGTGCTCTTGTGCTCTGTGTGATTGCCTGGATCCAGACCTGTCAGACACTACACTGTGCAGTCCTTTAGCGTGGGGCAGTGCAGCGCTGGTGTGTGTGCTCCGTGGAGATGTGATACCATGGGAGCAGACTCATTTGTATTCTGACAGGGTGGAGATAGCACCCTGGGGACATTGGGGAACACCTCGAGGATCACCCGCCTGTCTGTCTGTGATTAGCATAAATAAAGCTAAGCATAATCCAGGATAGTGGAGCTCTGAAGAAGACACGCTTAATCAGTGGAGATCGTTCAGTGCCTCCGAGCAATTACAAGTATTTATCTGACCACATTATACACGGGCTCATTTGGGGGGACACAGAAGAAATGTATTTACTGACAAATTCATATTTCATTTTAAGATCTTGTATAAAGGGGCCATACTACACTCTTTTCTGATCTACGTTATAATGAAAAACCTTTTTATTTTTAGCCTGTGCTCTTCTCACAAACCTTAAAGACACTTTTTAAGGAAGTGCTCCACTGTGTTTTCACTTGGATAATTTCAGGAAAAGAGGTAGAGGTGTTTTTAGATGGAAAAGAGCATTTTGTAGTCTCACTAGTCATTCAGGATTACTTAAGGGTGTATTAATGAAGCAAAACACAACTCCGGGTATGTTTTTGATGAGGTAATAACATTATAACACTGCTTAAAACTCACAAGAGTCAGTTTTTTGTAATATGAAGGCAGAAAGCTCCAAATGCTTTGTTCTACCTTGTGATATTATGTACTGTAGTCATAGTTTTGAAGTTAGCAGCTGCTTTTACCTTTTATGTAGTAGAGATTGGAAATTTCAGGTCTAAAATGATGTCCAATAATATTTTCTACTTAAGTACATTCTGTTTTTATTCAGTTCTCGCCTGTTACAATCCCAGTCAGTTAGATTCTTCTTGGTGACCTTGGCTTGACTCTGGTGCTGTAGTGAGTGGGCTCTGCTGCTGCTGTGTGATCCTCTGTTCTGTCCACTCACAAATCAGCAGAGAAATGAACCCCCATCCTCTGACTCTGCAGCTCTTACATCTTTCTGTAGACTCTCCAAATTGAACCGAGCTCCTGCCAGCTGGCCCCTGATACCAGCGCACTATACCACTGCCACTGTGCTCTGCGGGCTGCTCCCTCTTATCACTATGCCTTATTAAAACTATAGCACAAGCTGACCCCTGGTATAACATGTCAATAAATAGTCCTGTCCCCAAGGAGAGTTGGACTGACGCCTCAAGTAGAAAACACATACTTTATTTTCTTTTATAAACATAAGCCACAATAGTAATAATTTTAAAAAAAATAGCTTGGATTATTAATATTTCAAAGCACAGTATCCCTTCATTCATTCATTTCCTACACTAGATGTTTCAAAAGGACTGACAGACTAAAACATGGCTGCTAATTAGTGCAGGGTAACAACATCACAATAAAATATGTGTCCCAATATAGATTGCTGTACAGTATATATATTTTAAAATGTCTTTAAAGCTGAAAATCACAAAGCACATTATTGTCTGATAACCAGGAAGTACAAGTTAGCATGCTAGTTGTTACTGTTGTTACTGACGTGGTATAAACCAAAGCAATATGCTTATGTCCTTCATGATAAACAGGTGTATTCATATTTTGAGTCCAGCCTTACTGCCAGTCTGCACAGTCTCCTGCCAAACCATCACCAATCACTCAGAGGGAGGGTTCATTCAGTTTGCTGCTCAAGGACACATCTGCTGGATTTGAACTATCAACCGCCTTGAGACTTAGACTGCCCCTGTATACCCTATATGAAACTGCACATTTAATATGTCTGCATATTTATTTTCTCTTTTCTCTCTCTCTTTATCTACATTACGTTGTTTGCTTATCAAAAACATACTCCGAGTTGTGTTTTGTTTTACTCACACATATTTAACACACAAACCCTGTATACTTAGAGTATCTAGAGTTCTCTAAAATAGAAAACACCCTGTGATGTGATGTGGTAATACATGAAGTGCTCCACTGTGTTTTTAAACTCCTACACCTTCACTACAATCATTTGGATAATTTAAACTTTCCAATCTCTACTGAACAAAAGGAGCTATTAACTTGAAAACTACTACTACATGACATCACAAGGTGGAATAATGCAGGGTTAGAGTCAGTTTTGCATAATATAGAACCTTTAAGAAATACTTGAAATTACACAGACAAATTGACTGGTATGTGGGTATCCTAAAATGACATGTCTTGGGCCCTGGTGACATTGAGCGTAATGGTGAATGATTGTTGGAACAAAGCTGGTTTTGGATCAGCGCTCCGGCTCCTACTTTAGCACATGATTTATTGATGTCCTCCCGTCATCAGTGGAGGACTTACTTGAGGGAATGTCACTGCTCCCAATGCATTCACAGAGAGAACCAATTCAGCAGCTTTTGTGCATAAATTGGCCCCTATTTCAATACATCACCGGCTAAAGCAATGGAGAAGGCGTTGACATAATTTGGCAGAGAAATGACTGCAAAATTCATATTATGCTAAACTGACTCTTGTGAGTTTTTAGCCATGTTGTAATGCTGTCACCTCATGGGAAACATACCTGGAGTTGTGTTTTGTTATGTGTGAGTCACCCTTTATTATCCAGATGATTTGAGTGAAAGTGCATGGATTTTAAAAACACAGTGGAGCACTTCCTGTATTACCACACAAGGTAGAACTGAGCGATTTCAGTTTGAGAGAAAAACTCAGCCTAAATACACAGGGTTTGTGTGTTAAACGTGTGGAAAAAACACAACTCCAGGTATGATTTAGATGAGGAAACTATGGAAGATAATTTGTTTTATCAGATTTTGAATTTCTCACTTTGAATTTTTGTAACTTTGAAAAAACATGTTTGAATTATTTTTATACTGAATTTTAATTGCTGGAATTTTACGTGTTCATTTTCAAAGTGTTTCAAATTCAAAATTTAAATTTCACCTTCAGCACAGATATTTTCGAGTCCTCAAATTCAACAGTGACAAGTCAGAGTGTAAAATTCACTGTAAAATTCGCAGGAATGATCCAAGATGCCAAGGCAGAAGCAATCGATCTAAAGTGATTTGATCTAATTTAGTAGCAAACAGGAAATGGTGCAGTGAAGCGATCTGATTGGTCAGAATTAGCCTCATCCAAACCTTCTTTGGGTGATCTTTGCTGCGAAATTTTCCACTGCGAATTTTATACTCTGAATTTTAACTGTTGAATTTGAGGGCTTGGAAATATGTAGTGAATATTTAAAAGGTGACATTTTTTATTGAAAAAGTACACTTAAAATTTCAGTAACTAAAATTCAGAATAAAAATAATTCAAACATTCAAACAAAATAAAAAATTGAGTGGTGTTTAAAATTCAAAATCTGATGGAACAAATTATCTTCCATAGGAAACAACATTATAACATAGATCAGAAAATACCATAACACCGACCCTTTACACACTGCCCCGGCCTCATTTGTCCTATAACGTTACCATGTGTTTGTTCATGGTGATAAGAAGATAACAGGGGACAACAGGGTCAGTTGACGTAGTCTGTGATAGCAGTGGTCTAACGCAAGGACAAACATGTGAAATGAAATGTATTTGCTCACCTTCACAGTCCTCCACTAATGTTTATGTTTGTGCAGGTGATGAGCAAAGACTAAGAATTAGCACCGACCTTCAGAGATATGTGTGGAGTCACTGGCTTTTTGCTGTTTTGACTAATGTTTTACTAATATAAAATACAAATATGGTCAGTGGTTGCAAATTAGCCTCTATAACTGCTATGGGTGACGTCACATTCCCTTTGTCCACTCCTATAAGGCTCTGTGACAGCTCCACCATAGATTTACTGTACATTACTTTTGCATTAGCAGGAATTTCGCATGAACAAGAAATTTTGACACACGGTTTCCATGATCCATTATTAGACTTTGCCATAGCTGAAGAGTTACAGCGTATTAGATGTATTGGACATGGACGGACTGTAGTTTGTGGCTTACATTACATCCTAAGACTACCTGGCATATATGTGTAAAGTTTTGAGTGAAGTAGTATCTGGTATTTATCTGGTTTTATTCACCATAAAATCAATCTAGCTTGTAGTTTTGCTCAGTAATATGAATTGGCTGTATTTAATTTCAGATTTGAGCCAGTTTGGCCTTGACCTGCTTTTTACCGTGTTACTACAAGAGAGAAAAGTGAGACTCAAGACAGACTTTTTAAAGGTTAAGCCTTTACAACTTTTAAACTTGTCCAACGACAGCTCTGAGACGAAAGATGTGAACCGTGAAGACAAACGTGTAGGCCCATTCTCCTATTAAAGCAAAGGACATCTGAAAAACGTGGACTTTCAAAAGCCTTTAGAAATGTGTACAGGCTTTGGAACTGTATTTAGCCTTTAGAAGTGTATTTGAACAAACGCGGTGCATTATGTGTGTGCATCTTTCACTGCTCCTCTTATGGTGATGTCTTCCACCCACATGTCACACAACACCTGAGTCCTCCTCTTCATTCTGTCTGTGTCTGTCTCATTCTCACATAACGCACGTTTATAAAGCTCCAGGCTCATCCCAGGCCTATTCAATCACTGCTCTTGTTAACTCCTCCTCACACACACACACACACACACACACACACACATCGGGCGTACGTCTCTATAGTCTTCAGTCTGTGTACACTCTGCTCACTCTCACACACACATGCAAACACATATATATGATAGAAATGTGTATAGTGGACAGATTTCTCAGTCTGTCTTTATGTAAATGAATGTGATTTCTATCTGAGACCAGAGCAGTACTTAACATGTGTAAAGGCTCAGCAGCCACAACTGTCCCCACCACACATCAAACTCTTTGTTATCTTACCTGCCCTCAAATGTGAGTTAAGTTGAGTAGCACAAGTCAGCAAAAGTAACTCTGCTTTGATATTTATGTAACTTGTATTTCTGTACTCAGAGCTCAGGTGCTCTGGGGGGGATGGAGAGAGAAGAGTCAGGACGGGCTGTGGATCTCTGACCAGGGCAGGCCCCGTCCATATCTGCTGAAATAAGAAGAATAAACCTTTGTCTACATTCCAAAACTCACTGGGCTTTGCAAATGAATCAATTATTTATCATCAAGAGATACATATATTTTCTTCCACAACATACACATACTGGAAATGTGTCTCTATAGAATCTTACC
>JACN01060853.1:0-30415 GCA_000787155.1 Scartelaos histophorus
TAAGAACTTGACTGATAGTGCCCAACTTTGTATTAAAATATTCTGAATAACATGCTTATGTTTTGTGTTTGTTGAATAGGTGTGTGATACCTTGAATACTAAATAATATAAATGAATGGAGACTATTGCTATTATGAAAGAATAGGCTGATGTCTGTGAAAAGCACATTGAATCTCCACTTGTTCTGAGCTCTAAATTATTTTCAGTGTGTGTGATTTTACCTGAAATCACTGTATGGATGTATAATCCAAAATCCAGCTGATTTAACTCTCTCCTGCTCTCTTTCCACTGCCTTCTCACTTCCAAACATCCTTAGGGAAAACTTGTTCACCCCAGGTTGAAGCATTGCTCCAAACTGTCTATGCATGAAACCAGACTGGTATAATCTATCATCATCTGGTAAAATCTGATCCATGGCATCCAACTTTACAAAACCGGGCTCCTGCTCAGGGGAGTCGTTGTGGGCACCACTATCCCCACCACCACTGGCCGCTTGCGCACTTTGATCCGGTGGCTCATCTCCAATGGCACCAGGTGGGCTCTCCTCACTTGGGGTCACATCTCCTTCGGTGATCAGTCGTCTCTCCTCCGCTGACTCCGGGTCGTGCACATGCCGACTGGTGATGGAGGAGAGGCTGCCTCGAAACCTCCGACAGTCACCGTTCGAGCTGGTTTTCAGCGGTTTTCCTATGTCCGTCTCCATGATCGCAGACTCCCCACTTTTGGCTTCAGCGATGCCTTTGCAGCTACCCCCAGAAGTAGGCGAGGGCAGAGGCTTCATCCTTATACTCTTCCTCCGCGTGTCCTTGTCTGCGTCTTCTCCTTCACCCATTATAGAAGCTTTGTGTCCAATGTGTTGAGGCAAACTATAGAGCCTTTTACGCATGGACGAGTGTAACCTATCCATCATGACATTGAAACACACGGCCGAACAAATGAAATAAATCCAGATGCTTTAGTTTCGAGGTGACTAATGCCACCAGCCCAGTGCCCCCTCTGTTTGCGAGAGCCAGTTTGGAGCTAATCTGAATCCTTGGAAGCCTGCTGCACATGACATGGACCTCCGTTGCTTCGCTTAAACATGACAGACACTCTTATCTATTTTCCTAATTGGACTATCTGACGGTCTGCGTATGTCCTTACGCGGAGTCCAGCCAGTTCCGTTGTCCAAGGCGTCCCCGACACTTGTGCCGTTTTGACATCGTGCGCAAAAGTGCACAAACTGCTTGAAAGTCACCTTAGCGTGACATGTGAGAGACGTGCCGACGGACGCTGAAACAGAGACGAAGGAAAGGTCATTTATGAGGTTGCCGTTCCACTGGAGGTCTTGCAGTTCTCATCAACACATCGTGTGAAAAAAAAAGCTAAACATAGGCTACCAGAGCATCTCAAGGACCGCTGACATCACTGATCCATAGTCAAGAGTGCGTTTTGGTGAATTGTGAATATTCATGATGCTGATCTGTCAGGTTGCCATAGGAGCGAGAATTGAAAATAAGCTCAGCCCACCTTGTTTAAAGGGGTAGCCATGCTCTTCCCATTCTTAAAATGCTGCCCAGATGTTAGCCCACAAGTTGTGGCTACAGGTAGAGACGCGGTGAGTGCGCGTCCCATTCACACACAAAGGAGGGGGCACGTCCACAGATCTGGCAACCCGCATAATTTGAATTTCTAGGGTGATCTATCTATTTATTTATCTATAAGTGTGTGTGTGTGTGTGTGTGTGTGTGTGTGTGTGTGTGTGTGTGTGTGTGTGTGTGTGTGTGTGTGTGTGTGCGTGCGTGCGTGTGTGTGTGTGTGCGCGCGCGTGTGTGCGTGCGTGCGTGTGTGTGTGTAGACAGACAGACAGATAGATAAATAGATAAATAGATAGATATAGAATATGCTGAATTTGGGTGTAAATTGATATGTTTCCAAAAGTAAATGTGTATTGTTAATTTTTTGTTTCAGATTTCATAAAAATGTCCCTAGGTAAATATGCAATATGCTTTGCACTGAAAATAAAGAGTTATACATTGTTACATTAACAATGAACATGATGGCCATTTGGCCAAGTTTTTATGTTTTGGTGATTTGGCTCACAAGCTCATTGAGAAAAGAGAAGTCAGGATGAGAACTTTTGGTTGCCAGATCATTTGACTAAAACCAACTGGAAAGATCTTTTAAGATTTAGAAAATCTCTAAAAGGACTTAAACTACTATTATTTATTACAATACTCACAACTAGCAAATCCCCAGAGCCTGCTCATTAATCAGTGCCTCTGCAGCTCATGAGTTAATTCTGCAGGTGCTTTTACGATGTGGGTTATGTAATGTGGGTTAATAAAAAGGGCCCCTTAATGCCTCACCTAATAAAAGTAACATGCAGACCTGTTAGGTATATTCACTTGACATCAAGTACATACAAATAATAATAAATTGTTTTTTGTCAAGATGATCAGAGTTTGATTTCTGCCTGTAAAGTTTTATTTTAAAAGACATCACTGACTTAGAAATCACATTCAGGAGGAGCAAGTCAGTCCAGCACATGAGATGCAGACGGCCTAAATAGTTTATGACAGATTATCCTAAAAACATCAAAAATCTGCAGAGGCTTGTTATTTACGCTTTTCTGTGGTGACCATAGATTGTATTGGTGACCTGTTGACATCCCTCAACACATTAAGTTGTAGGCTCCCCTCATGAGGGGGCCACACCCGGGCTGAGAGCCACAGTGGACAGTGAACTGTGTTCATCTGATCAGCTGTTTATTCACTAACCTATAAATATGACAAAGGATGCACAATTTATTGTTGATTTATGCAAAATGTCCTACCTTGTACCGCTTCCTGCAATAATAGTTTGAGGAATGTGACAGAGAAGTGTCCATGTCCAGTGTCCATGTCCAGTGTCCAGTGTCCATGTCCATGTCTATGTGCCGTGTCCATGTCCAGTGTCCATGTCAATGTCCAGTGTCCATGTCCAGTGTCTATGTCCAGTGTCTATGTCCAGTGTCTATGTCCAGTGTGCATGTCCAGTGTGCAGTGTCCATGTCCAGTGTCCAGTGTCTATGTCCAGTGTCCATGTCCAGTGTCCAGTGTCCATGTCCAGTATCCAGTGTCCATGTCCAGTATCCAGAGTCCATGTCCAGTGTCCAGTGTCCATGTCCAGTGTCCATGTCCAGGGTCCATGTCCAGGGTCCATGTCCAGTGTCCAGTGTCCAGTGTCCATGTCCAGAGTCCATGTCCAGTGTCCAGGGTCCAGGGTCCATGTCCAGTGTCCAGTGTCCATGTCCAGTGTGCAGTGTCGATGTCCAGTGTCCAGTGTCCCTGCCGCGCGAGTCGGGCCAAGCGCGCCTCAAAACCAGAGAGCGGGATAATCAGGCGGGATATCCGGCGGTGTTCGACTCAGGTTTTGCGTCTTTATTCTTTATTAGTCCCCTTTAAAACCACATTTCAACATGTCCAATAATCGCTCATGGAAACTGAAGCGTTTTGCACGATATACACCAGGAGCTAAAGACAAAACAACAATCCCATGGAAGGTAAGCTAGCAATGCTATGCTAGCAAGTTTTAGTCATTTAGTAAAACTTGTGAAAGTTTTTGTTTTGTTTTGTGATTTTTTTCTTCTTCTTCTCAATATAACTTGGCATTTACTAATCGCTATCTTTTAACACCTTTGTCTAGGTTTATGAGAGTGGCGAGAAAAAGTCACCAGTTTTTCTGACGATTTTGGAGACAGGACACTTGGTTGTAATGCAGGGTCAAGAGAGCCTGGTGAGTGCCCGAGCTGCTACTGACTGGTCAAGGATGCCTACTCAATAGGCTAAATATATTTTTGAAACAATATTAGATAATAGCAATAGTAGTAATAGAGTAATAGTGTATGTAAACAACTAGTATGTGTACATGTAAACTACCCAGGCCTGTTCACTGTTTCAAAATACATTTTTACTTTTACATTTACGTAACTTGCTCAAGTAATTCTCAGTAGACTTTAGAGTAATTTTCAATATTTATATACATTTATATTTAATATAAAGTTACTTAAGTAAAAGTTTTGCGTGACACCAACTGAGTATACAAATGGGAGTAAGGTCTAAATTATTTGAACATTTGTTTTTCTTGCACCACTCCTTCAGATTCAATCCTTGCAATTTATCCTTTGAAAATATACAATTTCTGTGCATTATTTAATGTGTTTACCTCATCACCAATCATATTTCAAATTATAAATCAGATGTTATTTCTTGAGAAATCTTTTCATCGAATCTACTTCAACTTGAGTAAATTATTTTGAAGCTATAATAAATACAATTATTATGTCTCGTATTTTAGTCATATATTAACCTAGTCTAGTCTACGTATGCAGTTAATATATTATAGCCTAATTGTAACAATTATTAGATAAGTTAGAATAATAAGAACTTACTCTTAACTTTCAGAGTACTTGAAAGATAATGCGCTTGCAATGAGCTCTTTGGCTTGCACAGTTCTCTCCCCATAAAATTAGTTTAACCTCAATTACTTTCTTACTGAATTCTGGCAAGATATATAATGATAGTAGCCTATACTCTTATAACTCTAAATAATAGTATTCACATTTAAAGCTAAGAAGACAGATTGCAATTATGTGCCTAAAAGCTATAATATAATAACAGCTATAAAGTTGAGCCTGTATGATAATGACAATGGCACTGATAATTCTACTGCACTCCTTACATAGGGTTTCTATGTAAACAGAGACCTCTGCAGGTAGTCGTGGGTATCTCCTCTTGTGGAACATTTACATGATTTATTTTTGACCTGAATGTTTTGAGATAAGCAAAGGGAGAAATTAAGGAATGTTACTTGTGACTGGCAAACACACTGACTTGTGTTTTTGTGTATGTGAATTGATAAATTTTTTTAAATTCATAGGATACTGTGCATCTGGCCAGTAGTGGGGACCATATCAAAGTTTACCAAAAATCTGATAATCTCCTGTTTCGTTTTACTTTAAATGTAAGTAAGCTTGTACATTCTGTTGTCAAGGTGTATCCATTATTTGTAAAAATCAAATCTAAAGCTGTGTTTCTCTTGTCAGCATAAGAATCCTTGTTTAATGTTCTCATTTGCAGGGAGAGAGTCGCATGACCAGACTGCAATTTGAGGCTAAAAGCCAGGAAGATGCCTTAAAGGAGGCTGCAAATGCTTTGAAGAAAGTAATGGAGTACTTGCCTGTCACCAGTCTGGAGGACACCCCACAGCCACCTAATCAAACCCATACTGAGCCCCCTATACAAGTTCCACAGGTGACAGAAAACACACCGACAGACCTACAGTTTTGCTCCAAATATTTCTAAAATAAAGACTAAAATGATGACTTAAGTATGGTTATAGTGCATACATTTTAACATTGCTAATGCAGAAGCAGCTGCTTTCATATATACATCTTGTTTTCTCTCACTAGATGGTGCTATTTACAATTGGGTTGTGTATCTAATGTGAAGCTTTACCAGTACAGCACTGCCCAAATGCAGAGAGCATAAATCATACATGCACTGTAAAGCATGCCCCAGCCCAAACAGACACACGCAGACAAAATAGGGAGCATTTATATAATTGATTTATAAATACAACAAAAGGTGCTATGCCCCTCAGATCACAAAAATAGGCCTAGTATTGCTTTTAACTGTTACCCGAAGGCAAACATAACCAAATTATTAAAACAAAGACAGCAGTTGAGACAGTGACACCAATTGCTTTCTGATGTGTAAGTTGTGTTTTCATATTGTTACATATTTGTAGTGAACCCCTAAGAATTAGACATTAATTGACCATTCAGGCTCTTAAAAATACATTCCAATGTTACATTTATTCCACAATTTTGGAAATTAGTATAGAGGTTATATTTCTGTGTGTATTATATATATATCACAGACTTCATGACACTGAAGTGAGTGGCATGTGACCTTTAGAGAACAGCCACATTAAAGGAGTTCTCAGTGAAGATGAAAGGACATAGTAGAAAGCTATCTTTCAATTAGTGATGAAGCCACTGATTGGTCTCTTGACCCTCATTCTTTTTGGTCTTTTTGGAAGAGTGCTGATGATGTAGGGAGCAAGCACAAGGCGATCCAGGGGTTACTGCCCATAAAGAAGCTTGCACAGGTAATACACTATTGCTCAACACAATGATATTGCTATTTCTTTTAAGTAATTTATTGAGTGCCTGTTTTGAAATTCAATTCATGTTTTTATTTTAGTATTTCTTGGGAGACATTACTTTAATTCTGCCGGAGATGTACCATCACTGTGATTTGGCACACGGTGACTTGGAGCCCATTCTGCGCGTATTTCTGCTGGATCCTAGCTGCCATGCATTTGTGGAGAAGGTGGAGGGAGCGCTGAAGACACTGTTGCAAGAGTGAAGAATTCTAACAACACTAAGGTCAAGTCAGTATGACCATTTGTTTGTTTTTCCACAGTTTTGTGTAAGCAGTGCCTGTTCCAAGTGGTTCTTTCTGTGCTGTTCACTGACTGTTATACATTGTAAAAGGCAAAAATACATAATGGAAAACTGTGCTACTGATTTTAGGCTGAAAGACTGGGGGAAAACAGCTATATTTTAAATATTTTTATTCAGAAAAAAATATTTGTTTCACTCATATAGTTAATCTTGGCTATATACTCTGGTCCCTCAGTTCTCAACTGTGCGCAGGTCCATTTCCACCGCAACAAACATACTTACATTGTATTGAAAAAGGAGTCATGCAGCTACAGCAGTGATTTTGCTATGCCAGTTTCCAAGTGATCTCACGATATTAAAGCTTCACTGAGTGAAACAAACTGCTCTCCATATATCTATTCAAGAATACATATTGCATAGAATCATAGCCATGCTATACAGTTAAGTAGAGGCAAATAAAAATCTGTTAATGGATTTGGGAAATATAAAAACATTTTTACAGTATCGCTATCGTTTTAACACTCATACCTCAACATATACAAGACACCTAATAACTCTGGAAAGAAAATATAAATAATACACATATCATTTGCTTAGCTGTAAGTTAAACACACTAAAGTTCCCCACTCAGTAAATACTGCCTGTCCTTGAAGCCCTTGCTTCAAAATAAAAGTCTCCTCCAAAGTGGACCTCATGTCACAAATTCAAACATAGATGAATGGCCATGATATGCTGTACAAATTTCAAGAATATAACTAATCGCTATATATAAAAAACATACATCATTTCCAACAAAAAGCCACACGAGGGATAACAACAGAAAATGTCAATTCTGAGTATCCTATTGCGTATTTATCTTGCATGCATTGTACATGATATGTAATACAAAAGGGATCACCTCTTTTGAGGACAAGATGAAATTAATAAAGGAGACATCAACATCACATTAAAAAATGTGTACACCTTTGTGGTGGTTTATAGTCATTATTATTCCTCCCAAAATCTCCATGTAAGACTGAATAAGGCATGCTTTAGACAGCCATTATGTTCTCTTTGATGCCAGTGTTATGCTGATATTGTTTCTCAAGTCAGACAGATATGCTTTTTTTCATTCCCGCCTGCACTCCACCTTTGATGCCTTCATGTATTCAAAATATGCAGCTTAGCCATCTGATCTGTGAAAATCAAGATAAGGTGTTATGGATAATCCTTAAAATAGGGGCTACGTTTAGCCAAATGCACTTTCTTACTTGTGGGTATTGCTTATTTCATATTCCTCTGGCGAATGTTTTTGTCCTTGTGGTTGTTCGTTGAATTCGTTTTCCTGAGAAAGTATTTTTAATTAATTAAAAATGGCAAACATAACATTTACAAAGTCCATGCTCTTAATATTAGAATGAATATATACTCACAATGTTCCTATAGGTTCATCGTCTGAAGCAGAAAAAATAGAAAAACGAAAGACAAAAATTAATATACACCAAAATATGCCGATAATGAAATTTACAGTGTGAAGATATTACAGGGTTGAATTAACAAACAAATAAATTGTGGCTAATAAAATGTGACAATCACTTGGATATAATTGGGCACATTTAAATAAGCATCACCATTGAGCTTAATTTTTCATGCGTTACTGCCTGTGGAGTTCTGTTCATGTCAGACCCATATGCATGAGAAATCATTTTTGTAAGTAAAACTAAAACTAGATACTCATAGTGACAAAGTGGAACAGAATTAATTTAAATTTAACATTGACTATGCAACCTCACAGTGAACAGCTGTTAACAAGTTAACTTGACAATCCACAACCTTAAGCATGACAAAGCAGTTGGTTTGACATACAGAGTATGTGTAACCGGCCAGGGACATATTTTCCATGCAGTTAGGAGTTAAAAACAGCAGCATTCCTTAACATGAATGCAGTTAATGGGTGATATAGTGTTAAGAAAACAGGATCTTTTGCCATATGGTATTTCAGAATAATTTTTCGAAATTCATTCTGTATTTCCACTGTGCATCTTAAATACTATGAGTCATTAGCTGCTATCAATCAGTGGTATGCTAAGAAAAGTCTTTTATCACAGCATCTAGCTCAATAGAAATCTTCTATCTCAAATCAATTCACTGTGCATCAAAATTGAATTTAGTGCAGTAAAAACTAAAAACGACATTAATGTCATGTGATTTAATAGCGTACATCAAAATAAGCAAGATATTTTCATACTGTTGTGACGATCTGAGCAAATTAGTTATGAGCAAGGTGCTTAGCTAGCGTTGAAGTAGACTAGTGTGTGTCTGAGCACCATAGACTTTATATATAAATGGACTAAGCTAACCCACTGTCCACCTTGTTCCAAATAGGAAGTGAGAATGTCACCCCTCTTTCTGTAACTGCTTTATTGAGTCTTGTCATTTTAGTTTTGAAATGATCGGATTGAAATTGTGTTTTTATTTCGCTATTTTGTCTGGAAATAAATTCCTATTCCTAATATGGAACTCAGCTCCAAATATTTGCTAATTTGCTCGTATAACTGCTAGCCTCATGAGCTTCATTTGACTGGAGCCAAACACTGTGGATAATGTCACACTCGCTTAGTCCACTTCTTTATACAGTCTATGATGAGCATTTAACAAAAAGGACAAATCGGACAATGTACTGGTTGGAAGAGTAGAGTACATATTATTGACCAGCTTGGGAGAAGTAATTAATGCTAATGCTAGTTTATTTACTCCTGAATTATTATGTACAATAGAGTAGAAAAAACAATCTAAACATTGAATGTGGGTGTGTGACATGCTGGAGATCATGACTCTTTCTTGGAACATTCCAGTAAAAATGTAGAAATGTACAAGCCCTGCACCTATAGTCCACCCACTTGTGCAGGTGCTGTAAGTATCCTGATCCACTTGTGAACATTGTGAAAAGATGATTAGTAGTATTAGATGATTGTTAATATGTATTTCACAGAGGAAAAAGAAAGTAGGATGGACTGTAGGTTCAAAAAACTGACACTGAAATAATGAATTGGTGCTTAAACCATGCAAAGGCTTGCACTTACCAACCATTTAGATTGTGGTACCATTTGGAAAGAATGGTAAAAAAGTAGACAATATAAAAATCTATGGTTAAAATATATAATTTTAACCCCAGTATAGTAAAACTCTTCCCTAGAAACAGATTTTTAAAATTTAAAAAAATAATAATTTGAAATGGTCTTACCGTCCATAATGTCATCTGGTCTTTTGCGTTTCTCATACACAACTATAATTACTACTAGAATGAGAATTTCTGCGAGTACACCAAGGAAAGGCCAAAGTGGTGCCAGATGACTGCGCACACGAAGAATGGTTGTTTCAGCAGTTGTCCCAATCAAATTTGTGGCATTACATTCATACACTCCAGGGTCTGTATTAATATCCAAGTAGAGTATGTTGAGCTCTGTGTAGTTGTCTCTGTTTGTTATGAAGAAGCGTCCTGTGGAGTTGTCTATTTCCTACAAAAAATCAAACCAACAGAGTCAGTATATTTGGTCATACAAGCAGTGTATGAAATTAATACGTTTGAATACCGTGTTTGTGTTTGAAGCTCCATCAACTTTGTGCCATGACCAGATAGGATGGGGATAACCAACTGACTTGCAATATAGCGTTGCATTCTCCCCTTCCTTCTTGTTTTCACTTCGCTTATGGCCAATAATATCAGGTTTTGCTGATAAAGTAAAGCAACATTGAATTAGATTATTTGACTTCTAATTGGTTTGCAATCTAAGACATGTCGGACATTGAATAGATGCGATAAGAATTATGCTGATGATGAACTGAGTCCCGGATTTACTGTAGGTTCACTTCACAATGAAATTGTGGAGAGGTGAAAAAGTCTGCAACATTCCACCCAACTATTGCTCTAAATACAAAAAACAGCAACCTGTGCAAAAAGAGAGTCAAGAAAGCAGCTTCTCAATAAGAAATTCAAGCAAAAATAAGAAATGGGTTTTAATCATCAGAACAATGGAATGCATGCATTGACTAATCAGCTAATAAAACAGATTTCCAAGAGGCTCTGTCGGGCTCAATACAAAAACAGTTAATTTAAGAAGCCTCCGTACCCTTGCCACTCAGCCTTTGCAATTGGGAATATCATTCTTGAAGAGATAAAGCATTTTATTAAAATGTATAATGAGGTCATGGAAGAAAAGAATGAGAATGAAATAAAGCCCCCAGATGGTCTTATTCAAAATAATTCCACAATGACTGTCACAAAAGAACCTTTGAACCAAAGAAAATGTTGTGAATTAGTTCTGATTTATGAATAACCCACTGATAAACCTGCAAAAGAAATGAATGGATGATTTGTCAGAAGGCACTGATTCAAATGAATGTGTCTCAAATCAAAGTAAATAAAGATTTAATGTTGTCTGACAGTAAACCTAAATCCTCCCGGGGCAGAGGAGTGGCCAAGCTCATTTGTGCATTATCTTTACAGTCTTGTGTCTTTGACTGACACCAGTGCCCTATGCAGAGCAAAAATTAGGGTGTAACTTGTCCTTCTCTGAGTACATTGATTATGTGCCATACAGAGCTGTGATATTGCTGGATTGATTGATAAACCTTGAAAGAAACAAACAAATTCATGAATTAATCAGAAATAGATATTTTATAGTGACAATTATTATCTATTTATATTCATACAAATTTTGGTCTGTGACTTTTTAACAGAAATCCAAGAATGAAAATAATGAATGCATAAGAATACTGTTTTGGTCACTGTTCTTTCAATTTCAAAGACTCTGAGAAAAAAAATCCAAATATGTATCCAAGCTTAGTATTGCAGACAATAAAGTCCGGCCATAGAAATGGCTGGGCCTGTTTTCAGAGCCTTAATCCTACAACATCACAGAAGCCTCCATCTGTTGCCTCTGAGCTGAGTCCTGCAAAGATGAGTGTGCCAAGGACACTGTAGGCGAGGGATCTCAGTGAAGCGCTGCCAGAGGCCCAAAGCAGAGCCGCCTAGCAGTGGGCTTGCTACCTGTGTCACAAGCAATGTCAAGCACATTGAGATCATGTTTATAAAGAAAACATGCCTTTTGTAAAAATGTGCGATTTACTAGAAATATTATGTCAACATTTCTAGATAAAAATAACAGAAATGGAGGCTTTAAAAGCCCTATTGAAGGCTTGCCACTCAATGGTAGACTGGCACATTATTTTGAGTTACATAGAATTCTGTCATTCCACAATCCAGTGAAAAAAAACATGTCACCCATGTTACGCAATCAGGCACCACTTTAAGACAAGCCAAGGAAGAAGAGGCAGGACATGCTCAGTATGCACAAAGCCATGCCATAGCAAATTGGCTTAAGCACTGCACACAGGCAAGCTTCTCTTGAACAGGGTTTCCACTTGCCCTTTCTCAGAGAAGATTCCTTATTCAAGTTGATGGCTTCACTGTCAGCTTGAATAAAACCAACACAGTAGTTTTTTTGTTAGGTTTTCTGACTCTTGTGTGTGCAACGCCATATTTAAACAGAAATTGCAATGTCGTGTACATACAAATAGAATAGTTGTTGGTGTATAAGTGCTGATTATAGTGCAGTCATGCACATGTGCAGCTCCTGTCCATTTTGGTTGACTGTCGTCTCAGTGAAAGCTGAGAGTGACAACAGCCTCAGAACAGCTTCATGTCATTGCTGCTTCACAGGATCAATTCAGACATTTTGTGCACAGGACTTCTTTCACAGCTAATGTAGCTACAAACAGAATCCTTTGTACTCTCATGGTTATCTCGGTAGATGACAGTGAAGGCCAAAGCTTCAAAGATTCTATACCATCTGGGTGCAATAGTGGCAGACTGTAAAGAAGGTAAAAACCCTTACCTTTTACTTCAATTGTTGCATTAGCATTAGGTGCCATGTCAAATGTGTAAACACACATGTATTCCCCAGAATCATCGGCCCGTGGCTTAGTGATTCTGTAATCGTACAAAATAAAATCAAACTTAAATCATATGCCACAGGGAATTTGCCATACTATATGACAACTACATTGGGCAGATTTTGCGTTTTAAGTAATTATTGTGTGGTTGTCTGAATGACTTGTGAGTGGTAAAGAGCTATACACATTTTAACTGGAATCATCATATTCTTGTGGTATTCTTACCACAAGAACAGAGTAATGTGACTAATTGCTCTGACCCTGACCGATTGATAGTTTGTGATATGTCTACAGGGGTAACAGAAGCTTGTGTGGCAGTAAGGCAAAACCACGTTTGGATATGATTTAAAATATATTCGACTTGGCAGTCACTTGTTACCTGTATGTTGTGTGTCTGTGCTCAGTTCTTGTATTGATGATTTCATTCCCATTCTTCATCCAGAAGCTTTCCTTGTGAGAAATGTGGGCAGATGTGAGGTTACACTGCAGGATGACTGGTTTGATTGAACCATCCAGTGGCAGAATGATCTGATCAGAGGCATTGATCTTTGGTTCTGCAAAAGAGAAACAGTCAATGCTCATCACAGAAGGATCCTAAGAACTCGCAAATTCTCTCTTAGCCAGTAGCAGCTGTAGGCTGTGAGCTGTTTTATATAAACTGCGTGGGAGGGAGGCTATGAAGTCAAGACAAAAGCACACACAACAAGCAACACAAACATACAGAACGATGTTGGGTAAATTAGAAATAATGTTTTAACTTATATTGAAAAAATATATATTGTTTATTGCATTGTTTTTTTACTCCAAAACTTATTTGCAGGAATATGACCTAGGGTGTTATGGTAATAATATAGTTTGAAATAATAATGACTTACATTGTATAATTCCAATTGTGTTATACAATGATTTTGTGTCCCTAATGTAAAAGCAGTGGTTATTAAATATTGCCAAGGACCATGTCTCAAGGACGTCCATTTGAAGCAGTCGATGTCATTGGAGAGAGATGTGCCCTTTGCTCTGTTCAGAGTAGTGAACAGAACACTTCCTCCTTCTTGCCCCTCCTCCTCCTCTTAGGCCGGCCAACCATGGCAACATCTGAGCCCCGGAGGGGAGGAGCTGAGAGCAGCATCATAATCCTACTACTGGCTGATTCTGCCAGGGCACAATCAGGACAAACAGTAGCAGACAAAAAGGAGCAAGTCAGACGGGAGGACTGACTTCTATTAGCACCAGGACACCTTCTTCTGCCATTAAAAACAGCTCAAGGGAGTGCTACCCCCCACCCGCCATGGTTTTCTCTCCTCCACCGAGCAGGACCACATGTACTATTAATAGTATCATTGAGACATGCGTAGACACACAACATGAGGTACATAAATTAGCATTTAGCTAACACTGCATTGTGGTCCACAGGCAATTTAGCCAGAAGGTTATTTGTAGGACACAATCTTACCTGTTAGAAAAAGGTAACACTCAGTTTTTATGTAAAAATAAAACTTATGGTCAAGAATCTGTGAAATTATCCACCTTTAGCCCTTGCTAGGCACCAATACAATGTGACCTTGAAAAATATGATTATTTTTCCTATGCAAAAAAAACATATAAGCATATTTTATATTTATATTACATTTTGTTTTGTTTTTTTGCTGAAAATAAGCAGGATAAATTAATACCATGTATTATTGCATGCATTATTTTCAAGCAATAACAAATATTATGTGCATATGTGAGGACTGGAACATTTACTTGTATGTAATTACAGTATATCATTTACGACCTGAAAATTAAACACTGGAGCAAAAGTGACCAATGCAATCCCAACTGAAACACATCATATTTTGTTATTCTATTCAAATGAGCCTCTGAGAATGAGATGCAGATTAGTTGGGTCTGGTTGAAATTTAGTTTGTTTAAATGTCTACATGCATTCAGCCGAAGGCTAAGGATATTATTTCATTAGTGATACATAAATAAGAACACAGGACACACAGGATTATGCAAAAGAGAAAACCGTCTAGCCATTAGTGGACTAACTACTTATATATTGTCGAAGGAAATTATTGAACACCTTTGTCTTCCTACAGTAAAACATGATAAATTATAAACACTTCAAAACTACAAGGCTTTCCACCATTTAGCTGCAAGAGTATGGACAGATGGCATATGAAATGAAGAATTAAGAAAAGAAAAAAGATGTAAGAACAGTGCCAATGATGCAATGGTGCAACAGGGTATATCAAAACTTTGCGGAAAATAAAAAAAGATGGGATAATGTCTGTGGTTGTTATGTCGAGGGTGTTGCCCACCAGTCTGAGTGGACTATCTACAGGCCCTAGAGCACTGACCACTCACTTTGTAGCACTGAAATGGTGGCCTGGGCACGGATCCACGTGATGGCAGGGTTTTGTCGCCGGTCATTCCGTCTGGGGTCATTGCTTGCTCGACACTCATAGGTCCCAGAGTCCTCCAGTGTCAGCCGCGTGATCCCGAGCACACTGACCCCGTTGGTTCCATACGCTGTATTGATGGTCACCCGGCGTTTCCTAGCTCCGTCCCATAACTGCTTGAAGGAGTCTGCGCGGTTGATTTCAGCGTACCACCACTGGATTTCCGGTGTTGGGTTACCAACCACACTGCAGTACAGCTCAAAGGCGTCCCCCGTAAGCTTAGTCTCAGACATTGGTGACTTCTCAAAACCAGCTGGAGAGGGAAGGGAAAGGAGATGTGGAAAAAGGATAGGAAATAGAGAAACACATAAGAGTAGAATAAAAATAGACAGGAAAATCAAAAGAACTGTAAAACTTCCAGACACTGAAAGAGGAAGCAAAGAGGTTAATGACAGTCCCACAAGCCCTTTACAAACAAGCACACCCACAATGATTCCAACCAGCTTTTGTAAAGAGCACCTGATTGCTAAAGCATCGCATTTCTGTGCATCGTTTGCATGTTTTCCAGTTGTCTGGAAAGTTTTGAACAATAAGGTCTTCTCTGTCCAGGACTGTAAAAGAGATTCTGAATCTCATTGAGATCTTCCTCAATTCCTCTTGAGAGAACTGGTGAATGTAGATGGAGGCTACTGTGGATTTGTTCTCTCCTGGTCTCAATTCTGTTTATATGAATAGATAATGTATATATTTATTGTAAGAAAAGATAAAGATAGCAAAAATTATTAGCTGGCCTACAGTTTTTTATATCTCTTTGCTAAAGCCAGATATGTTTCTTGTCTGATTAGTTGCTTAGAGCATGTTTGCTATACTCTTAAATCAAGAAGTGAAACCCTCCAAGCATTTGATCACGATGAGCTCATTTATTTGCTTAGCTTATTTGCTTGTTAGCTGAAGTGTAGTAATACACTGTCATCACCCACTCCACTCAGCCCTCTGTACAGAGCAGATGGTGAAATGTGTACTGGAACATCAAGGTTTCCACACCATACAATGGTCAAAGGAAGTCATAGTAAACCAAAACTCAAAAAGAAGAGTGTGTCCTTAAGCTGTTTTTTTATTTTATTTTATCGTAAACTATAACAATTTTCACTTGCTCTTTATATGCCATCAAGTATTTTTTAAGTTCTGCTGATCAAGGGTTTACTTATTTCTTCATCTTTTGATCTTCATTTTTCTTCATCGTTTCAGACAAATATTATAATAAATAATATTTAGAATTTATCCTAATAAATACGCATCTCTAAAATAATAGCTAGCATACCAAGAGATATACAGCATGAAAAATATATAATGATAATATATAATATATATACAATTGTATTTTTGTTTCAGAATTTTAGGATTTGTTCTGTTTTTTGATCAATATTATGTTTTGATTGATACTTAGATCCCAACCAAGTAAAACATATATGTTTTAACGCACAGTTATAATATGTGAATATTGTGATCGTAATAACCACAGAAAAATATCCAGATATTCATTTTTCATCATCCACCCCCGTGTATTGGTACTGGGTAAATGTACATATAGACTTGTCTATAGTGTGAATGCCTGTATAAATATAATCCCTTTTTATCCATATCAGCGGGGGCTGTTTTGGAATTAGGTCAACCAGCTTTAATTTGAGATAAGCTGTAGTTGAAGAGCAGCTGAAAATCCTCAATTGGTGGCAGTGGAATAAATAGTCAATACAGTTACTAACTGAAGGTTTTATTTTTAATATCAACTCCACCTGATGTGAGGCTAAAGAACCGTCTTAATCTGAGATCAAGAATAATAGAAAATCTATACTATAGCACATAATGTGATGTCTGAGCCTGATTCATGTCCTGTTTCACATCAGTAGTTAGCCAGAAATACTTTGCCACCCTTAATGAACCTCACCTATTGACAAATCAGCTGCACCATGCACACCATTCTGTTCTGCCTCTGCATTCTGTCTGCTGTAAACTGCCTGTCCATCCATAAATCACAAACAGACTGCCCTGGAAGGTTTGAGAGGAAATGAGAACAAAAAGCCTGTGGTCTCTCGAGTGTTCATCTGTGGTATATGTCTAACACACAGCCTCCTATCTCCATTGCTCCAAGAGATGACACGTGAATGAATCTACGGAGGCCTATGCACCAAATGCCTTCACTTCAGGCCAGAGCTTATATGTTACTACATACTTTACATACATACCTTAACCTTCGTCTTTCATCTTTCATCATTAAATCAAAATTTTCAATGATACTGTATTTATTGACTGCACACATAGACTAGCCGGCACATTCCATATAGGAAGTTCGCGTGTTGGCTCGCAGGCTCCTCCAGCTCCTACTGACTCTGGCTCCCATTGACTTACACTGGAATATTGTCGCCCCTTTCTTTGTAACTGCTGCTGTGAGTCTCGTCATTTTGGCCTTAAAATGTTTGTTTTAACCCCCTCTAAATGATCCTGGTGTTTTGGGGGTTTTTTTGGCTGTTTTGTCTGTGTTAAAAATCCTATATATAGTAGAGAGCCTGGCTCCAAATGAGCATCTATCTGTTAGCATCCCGAGCTTCATTTGAGTGGTGCTGAACACTATGGGTGATTAAATAATAACCAAGGATGAATGTCCTGTCCTTGTTTATTTTAGAAGTGTACATCTTATTTCTTCCTTGAAACTTACTGAATTCTATCTTCTGAAATATTAATATTGATTTTAAGTAGCCTTGACACTAGATTTTGCTACACTTGTGACTACCACATTTGACTAAATTAATACCTTGTTTTTGTTTTTACTTTTTAAACAGTATAATAGCCATGAATAAATGTTTTATGAATAAATTATGTGAATAAATAAAATGTACCTACACATGTGGTAGTTTTGGTTAAGTATGGCACAAAATATCAATGGACTGTAAAATTAAACACAAAAGTGAAAAAACATAATTAAGAGGGTATCCAGTAATTAGGATGTGAATGAAAAGCAAAGTAATCGTTTATTTAAGATTCACCTGTCATCCTATGCGCCAAAAGAGCACAGAGCTGTTAGGGTCTTGTTAGACTTTGACATTCTGAACAATGCAAGAATTTTGTCAGTGCCATGGTAACAAGTCTGTTCCAAAACACCAGTTTGTGACTCACCGCTATAAGAAAATGATTTAGAAGTATTTAATAAAAAGCAAGCACCACAAAATATGACTTCTATCCATAGTTTTAGTAGATCTGTGAAGCGGTGGCTTCTGGACAATCAGACATGTGAACATAACTAATCTGTATGTGTTTTAGCATCACAGCAAATGTCTTGTTGAGTGATTGTAAATTGTGTCTACTGTTCATGTATGTACTGTGCTTTTAGCATGTTCTAATTTGACTAATACGTCTACAGTATTATTCACTGATCTTTAATGTGTTTTGTCAAGTGTGATGGACTGAATGTTTTTGTGGCTATGTCTTTTGTCTTGCCATCATCACCTGCCAATGGGACTACGGATGAGAATGAGTCTGCATGGCAAACTCTGGCACATTTACATGCTGTACTAACACATGGTGATCAATGTGCACTGTCCCATATTTAATAAATAAACATAAACATTCCAACTTTTGCTGTGTTGAGAACCCACTAAGCTTTGTCTCACACTTAGAGTACTAACCTCGGTACCACGCAAACAGATATTTGAATATTTAGGCTTATTATTGCAGTATATGATCAATTATTACTGATCATCCAGAAACCTCCAAAACATTTTAAACATTTAAAAATAATTATTCAAATATTATTCAATGCCATGTCCTCTTGTAACCTGTACACCTAGTTAGGATACACTGCTAACTTGTGCTCCTATGCACCATGCCTAGAGATATACAAGATAATTAACATTTGCTTCTTTTCTCTGCAAACATCTGGGCTCATCAGGCTCTCCATACAATCCCAGAGGATGAATCCAAGCCTAAGATAGAAAATTAGCAGCAAATGTAACCTCAGAAAAGGAGGAGAAAGCTTGAGAAAGACACTGCAAACAAATGGCAGACGACACATGGCCAACAAGACCACTCAGAAAGCTGCTCAAACATGAAGTGTACACAGCTATGAAAAGGAAATACCAACAGACGAGCGCTCTTCACAGAGTAAACGTTGAGATAGGTAAACAGCAGTCTGAAAATGCTCTTTATGAAACACTAGAAGCACCTGTGGAGTAAGATCTCTCTAAGGGCACTATCTCACAATAGTCCAACTATTCTTTTTTGGAGAATAATTAGTAAGGACACTGTTGAACACTCAAGTAAAACACTGGTCCTGAACTAAAGGAATATTTAATTGCACTATGTAACTTTATGGAATGACCATTGCTTAGAATGGTCTGCAGTATGGCCTTACATTTATATTGCATGTATTTCATTACAGCTCAAAAATACCTTCAAAAAGCGGCATGTGAGCGAATTTGCTTTTCTCCATATCTAACTTGTACTTGTATCGTTATCACTGTATAATTTTTAGGCACATTAAACAAAAAAAAGTTATGGCAGTACTATAATTTCCTCGTTATATTATGTAGTATTATTATTATTTTTATTGTATATCATTTTATAAGTAATAGTAATAAGCATAAGAATATATTTATATAATTAATTTTTACGCAGTGCACATTTTGTATAACCTATAAAATCATATACATGTTTTAGAATACCATAAAAAGACCATATTATTCCGCCTTTATCCTCTTAAGCTCAGCTTTTTCCATTGACACTGCACATAATTAGCAATACAACCCTGTAGTTTGGTGTGACAGCCCCGTCTCACAGCTGTATAGTGGCAGTTATTACAGCCCACATAGTCTTCCCTGATGTAGGCAGAGGAGAACTCCCCTGACACACAACCAACACTACCACCACCACCAAACCAGCACCACGCAGCCTCACAGTGAGTCAGCCTCCTGCCTGCCCACAACCTGGAACAGTCCCATAACATAACATAGAGAGAGAGCGCTCAGCCAATCGAGAACTCCCTGGGGTCACTCAGCCGCATATGTGTGTGTATTTCTTCTTTGGATTTGTATACATATGTATGTAGTATGTCCACACAGTCTTGATTCTGTTGTTGTAAATTGATTTTAAGAGAACAACTGACAATATGGCAGTCATGTGATATAATGCAATCAGAGTTTAGTTCTTGAAGCATGAGCAAAGCTTGAGAAAGAGATCACACAAGCATTCAGCTAACTAATACAGTTTCTGTGGTTCTTAAAGGTGCACTATGTAACTTTTCATATGGAGTATGTATGTATCTTATCTGTGAGCAGGGCCATCTCTCCACAGATGAGACTTGTAACTAGGCCTGAGGGTGTCACCCACTGCGGTGCTATCATGCTGTGGAACATTCAAAGGCAAAGCATTGCATAGCATTGATAGATACATTTGTTTTGTCTTTACGTTTTCATCACAATAAAACATCATAGTAACAGACTGGATGATTCTGTCCTTGGCAAAACAGGTGAATCAGGTATAGTCTGTCAGATTACTTTTTAATCCACTTAGAGATGGGTGTGTGTGTGGGAAGCAGCAGTTCAATGTAGGGCAGGTCAATTATATTTATATTTATATTTTTTTTGGTTGGATTGAAAGACTTACAAAATGTGCACTACATGTCTTTTTTAGCGATATATTAATTGATATTCAAATTCTACATATCTTCAAAGCAACATTCATTCTGTTGTTGATAGTTTGAATTATTGTGCACTTCTACTACTGACAAGGTTTTGTTGTCAGTAGTTTTTTTTTAATTATGTAAAATAAATGTAATTAATTGCATAGTGTCACTTGTGTGTGAGCTATATAATATATAACACATTGGTGGGCACTTACTCATTTTCTCTAGGTGATGCGAGGTGTTGCAAGAGCTTAAAATTTCCTATTTTAATCCTCCCCATTCTTTAATCAGTACAGAATAGTGGAGTGAACGAGACTCTTCCAGACTCCTTTTCACCTTGTCTGAAACTGTATGCTAACCATAAATATTGGTACTGATACTGATGATATACCATTGGAATGTGAGATGGGGCCCAGCTAAATCTTTAGTAGGGTTCAAGAACTCTTTTCCTTGTGCTTTCTACCTTTGCCATTTCACACATGGTTGTTTTTTTTTTCTTCTGCTCCAAACAAATGCTTTTTATGGATTTGACTCCTGATTAAAAATATCGAAGATGATCATTGACAGGTGGATCTCAGTTCTATTAAAAAGCAATAATTGCACAAGCCTGTGCTAAAATGGAAGATTTTATTTTATATAAATAATAAAATCATTCTCTAATTTGAATGCATGCGGCTATATTGTAAGAATTGTACAAATGTTAATAAATGTGAAATAATACCCAATGTAAATTATATAACCAATATAAAAATAATGCAGTATTTATTTGAGCTCTATGTAAAAGACAAGCTTGACCCATTGGTGAATTGAAATGAAAAAATCATTACAATGTAAAGTAATCATGGAAAATAGTGTAAACTTAACTATAAGATCCAAGTCAAAAGTTTGCACACATGTCCAGTTACGCCCAATGATAAGATACCCAACAGGATAAAAAGTGTCTAATTAATTGTTTGGCTGTTTACTAATTCCACTGTTAGTCCAACAGGAGACTGAAAATCTCTTAGTAGTGACTGTGCTAGCCTGTGGGGTGTGCTGTAATAAATTTAATACGCATTCTCAGCAAAAAAAACAAACAGTGTGAGACACATCCTCATTAAAATTGCTTCCCTTACAGCTGTCCTTAAGGAACGGGCAATGTGTATGTGATGCCCCTGTTCAATCAATGAGGTCCATATCTGATTTCACAGTGTGCAACCGTGACTCAGTGTAATAGCTGGCTCCAGTCCTAGAGCCATTTCCAGAATCACAAATGTACCTACAGTCCACTGCCTAGACAGCAAGTCAAAAATGAACAAGGCGCTAGTCCATGGAGCAACTTGAATTATTATAATGTCATGGTTGTGTGTTTAAACTCTAACTATAACTCTACTACATTTTATGCTGACTGTACCGTTTTGGCAATGTCTGATTAGCAACTTGGTCAAAGTATGAAGTAACTATACAGAACTGTACTGATTATTTCTCCTCAAAAGATTATGTAATGTGCAAAAATATGTTTTCAGTACCTTGTACATCTTTTCTTGAATATGTTGAGTTTTTTGGCTTTAAGTCTTAATCATGACTGTTTTGTTGAATACAGAGAGTGTGGCTGTGCACAGGAGGCCATCCATTAAGAGTTAATGCATTCACTTCCACAAAAGGACCTTAAAGCCACAGTTCTCTAGGCTGTGTCTCGCTGTTAAAAATAGAATCGAGGCAGAATGGATGGGAGCTATTTACAGTCTACCAAATTTCTGTCTCACTCCTGCTACCTTTACAGTAGTAGTAGGTAGGTATACTACTAGGAAAAAATAGCACAAAATCCCCTATGCTTCTCCTGACAGTGATTTTATCTCACACACTTATAAAGATAATTCTCCTTACGTCACTTCCCAACTGTAATACAGTATTACTGGTGAATCTGCGATTGGGTGAAATCCCATACACCTTTAATCATCTGCATTTATGTTTTATGGACTGGAACACAAAACTATGATTATCCAGTTTGTCAGGTTAGCAGCAGCTCCTGTATGTAGATTGTTGTTTGTTTTAAATCTGTTCATTCTTATAATGGTGACCAAGAGAAAATCCACTGTGAGTTCTGTGAGTTCGAGATACCTTTGCTAGGGCAAAAGAATAAAGATTTTATTTGAAATCACATTTTCTGGCAAGCGTAATCAGGGACCGGCTTGCTATGAACAACACAATTTATATCCCACAAAGACGTAAGCAAAGAAGCTGAAAGATTTTACAGACAATAATGTGTTATGTAACTGCTGATGAATGTCAGATCTGGTCTTTCTATGAAAGGGTTCTATATGTACACTACTGGAATGAAACTGAACCTAAAAACCTAAAACTAAGTTAGCATTGGAAGTAGTGTTAGACTCATAAGATTGTGTATAATGTGATTAAACATTGATTGGGAGAAATTTGATCCAACTCTGAATCATAACTTGTCTTGACAGCTAACATGCAAAACTGAGAGAAACACTAAAGTGCTGAAAGAACGAACATTTGGTCAGAGCATAATAAAATCACACCTAAAACAAGAGCAACACGAGCTCACAGCGTAGTTTGTGTTCGATGACTGCGGAGCTGAAGCAATGTGTGGTGTATTACAGGAGGTAGTTTGTCAATCAAACAGGAGTCTGGGCTGCACAACTGAGGAGGGCAGGAGGAGTGCAGCATTTAGCACTGGCTGAATGCTGGTGTTAATACAAGGCTATCAGCCTTAGGAGTAGAGCTTTGCACTCAGCTGCTGCTGCCTCGCCTAAACAAACAAACTACACACCCAAGCTGCACCCGAAAGTACCGACGGTAACGTCACACAGTAAATCACGCCGTGAATACCAGGTGTACTTGACGTTATGAGACAATAACCTTGCTACACCCGTGTACATATCACCCCCTTGAAAATGACTGTGACAGCTCTGCCTGCACAGATACGAGGCAGTTCATTTGTGCAGACCTGTAGCCGAGGTAAATATTGAGGAGTCAGTCACCCTCTGAGGATTGGCCATGTCCTCCGCGGACACATGTCAGCCACATAGTCAAGCTTTGGACCAAATACATTCACTAGGTTTAAAACTTACCATTTTGCGCCGAGACGATCGGCGGCAGCAGGCAGAGCACCAGGGCCAGCATCTGTGCGTTTGGACGCATCGTCACGGCTTGCTGTGCACCAGGGTCTCTGTCGGACGAATATGGGAGGCAAGATCGTGTGGTGATCTAGAGAAACGGGCCCAGCATATTAGATTTCTCAAAAGTAGGGATATGTTAAAGCAATGTTATTAAAGTCCTCCCGGTGGTGTCCAGCCATAGGTGTAGGAAAGCCTCATAGGATAGTGGAGGAGAAAGGTCTTCGGATGTCAGGGAGATTGTCCAGAGTGCAGTTCTAAAGATTCAAAGATGCGCAGAACGATGCGCATTTGAGCCGCCACCACCTCCGGTCACTGGTTCTGATTAAAATGAAAGTAGCGCACAGATTTGCCTCGACGGGAAGTGATGTAGCTATAACATGAGGCCGCTATCAGCACCGATCTATTTTTGAGGTAAAAAAGAACCAGATGCTGGTAGGACACCGCCTGCACTGTCAGCCTCGCCGAACTGCGTCTGCTCCGCGCTCACGACTGCGCCTCCCGCGCAGTGGACCTCCGCCTACTGTCATTACGGCATCATTAGTGACAATTAGCCCTCACTCGCATGTGCAAAACTGCATTTATTTAGCCATGCTATCTAGGTGTAGGCTAGCCTTTTAGCTACACGAGTTTTCAATATAGAAATACAGAAATACATTTAGATTGCAAAGCTGCATTAAAATATTTGTTTTAGGGTGGCATTTTACACCTAGAACCAGATTTTCTACGCTCCCGTGTGCCTTTACATACCATTGTTTAATATGGGGAGATTATGGTGATGCTCTTGAGCGCTTTGAGGTCATTTATAAATTATGTCATCACATCAGTGGCCTGGGTGATCCGTATGTAGCCTACCACATCCCTTTGAAAGTTCAACATGGCCTCCTCTAATCCTCTCTATCCAGCCAGTGGGCGCTGAGGCGTTTGCGCCCTCAAGTGAAAACTTGTGAGAATACATGTTCAATCATGTAACTCTAGCACAGAGATGTCCAAACTTTTTTTCTTTTCTTTTTTTTAACCTGGAGACCAACAAAAATTTGTTTGAGGGCCGCATTTAGCCCCTGGGTCATAGTTTGTACTTGTAGATTTTTATTTTTATTTATTTATTTTTTTTTACACAACTTAGAAGATCCACCGCTACAGTACATTAACTGTTCTGCTATACATTATTTTGTAACAATTTAAAATAGTTTCTTTAGGACAGCATGAACGCTGGGTATAATCTGATGTTTTAACATTCATATTCTATGATGTCTGACCATTAACATGCACTGTCCCAAACAAACAGGGAACAAATAAATGAATAATATATTATTATATTCCTTCTAGAAATATTTAAACCACCACTCTTACTACATGAGTAAAATAACTGTACTTCATTACTGATTTGATTGTTTTTGTATGATTGACCATTTGACTTGTAAAAGAATTAATGCAAGTAACTCAGACACGTATTGGTACGGTGCTTGTAATTCAGAGTGAAACTGCTGATTTTCCTTTTTTCTTATTTTGTTGCGCAGATTAAAATGTATCGTTTTATAAACCACCTTCACTTGTGCTGGTCACAAACAGAAGAACTTCTTTTTATTCTCCTTTCATTCATTCTATAACTTTTTTTTAATCAAAGTTACTTTGAATGATTATTATTTTATTTTGTTGAGACTTAAGTGTTTTTTCATGTATATTACTATATTACTGTAGTATATCACTTTCTCTGTTTTCAATCAGTGTGAAACCTGTGTGTTTCCCCCACTCTCACATTTGCATAAAAGGTCATTAGGAGCTAACCTTCAGAACAAACTTCCCTCTGCGTTGCAGGTCTTCCTACAGTTTGTCCACATTTCAAATGTAACCCCACCTGAAACACTGTGTAGGCCAATGGGCTGCAGAAAGGTCAGCGCGTACGGCACTCCCTCCTTTGTTCAAAACCAATCAGAGTGGAAGTGTGGCATTTGGCCCGAGGGGAAAACTTACCCCTGAATGGGTTATTTACGCATCACTTAGCTGTTGCCAATGTGTTCACAACGCTGGACCCTCTTTTGGGCTTTTTACAACAACTGTCCTCATTTCCCAGTCAATCTAGTATGGAAAGTAGACAACAATGGCTTACCAGGCTGAAGAATGAACTAAGCAACAGTCCACTGGTGTCAAATGTGGCGTTTGGATTTATCCTGATGGGACTAGAGAAGCTGGTGGAGTTGGAGTTTGAGTGTCCTTGCGATCCTACATGGAACGGAGTGTTTTCATCCGCCTTCTTCATCATTCCTGCCGTCATGGCCTTCACCCTGATGCTGATCATTCAAGGATGCAGGTGTGACATTTGGTGCAGGAAAACCGTGTCCTTTTCTAGTTTTGTTCCTGCAATTGTGTGGCTCATTCTGTTGTTCCTCGATGGCCAGTACTTTGCTTGTGCTATGACAGACTGGGAGGGCAGATTTGTAATAGTAGACAAAGCTGCTCCACAGAAATGGTGCGAGCCAGTAAGTGAGGGAGAAGTAACCACACAAGAACTGATGCTCCGTTCACAACAACTTTTTGTTTTTTCTCAGGTGAGATAACACACTGTTTGAAACGTTAAAGATTTACAAAATTTAAATGAAAATTACGATTTCCTCCATTTTTTGTTTTTATCTTCTAGGTCATAGGCATAGTCCTTCTTATTTTTATCTGTGTGGGTCTCGTAGTGTATGTTATACGAGAAAGCTGCCAGCAAGAAGTGGAGTTACAGGATGCAGATGTGGCAGAGCTCACAGTTCTAAGGATGAGCTCTGTGCGTACCAGAACATCATGAGAAAATCTTCTTTGTGCATCTTATTTGTCAACATGAAAACATTGTAAATAGACTCTTATTCCACCAAGTGCCATTTATGGCACAAGTAATACCCAATCTAAATTTCCTGTGCTGCTGAAATGACATAAACATCCCTCTAGTTATTGTTCTAGTTATTATTGGTTATTAGAGAAAGCCCTTTAATTTCTATGTGTTTAAATGTCACAGATCCATTATACATGCCTATCTAGTACATTTAATTTCAATTTTATTTTAGTGAACATTTCTAACAAGATAAAAATGATTTTTTTTAATAAGATGACACATTAAGGTGTGACTTATGAAATCATTAAGTTTTTATAGAGTTTTTGTGAAGACAGTGGAACAAAAACTAGAAAAAAAATCATTTAAAACGTGATTCTCCAACACACACTAGCCATATTTCAGTGAGATTTATGCTTTTCCTAGATCTGTTATGTGTTGTATTACCGTAATTTACTTTGTCATGTACACATTAAGTGCAGTCACTTGTGACTTCAGTTCATGTTAAGTGTTCTCAACTCGGCAGCTAATATTATGTAATTAGTGCCACACAAAAAGTTTACTTTTCTTTTTTGTTTGCAGTGTTTAAACATGTATGTTGATAGTAAGAGTAAGCGATCTGATTTTTTTGTCCAATAATCAGATTTAAAGACACATGCTCTGGAGTTTAACATTTACTTACAAATTTGGACACATTTGATGTGTGATTTGTGTATGTTTTCAATTTTATGATGGGTTTAGTTGTGATTATTTTGTAATTGCTGTTGTTTTACTGTATCAAAGAAAATCTAATTTACATATTACTCATACATTATCATGCTTCTCGCCATACAGAGATGACAACTCTGCTCATTCATGCACATGTGATATGTTAAGTGCTTATTATAGTCATAACTGTAACATTTTCCAATTCTAAAATGTGATAATGGCAGGAAGCATTTCACTGTATTGGTTGCCCTAAGTCATAAATATCCAAAGATATTCCACAATATTAGTGAATGGAACCATCTGACTGCCAGAATGTATAACAAACAAATCATGTTTTTCTGGTGTAATGTTAATTCATTTTTCTTTTCACCCTAGTAAAACATCTTTTGTATAAACTTCGAAAGAGGGCAACAAGGCAAATGAAAGTTAAAAAACAAAGTCCACCTAAGAAGAAGATTACATCTACAGAGTGGTAGGAATACCAGGGCATTCTGTATGATTCTGTTCTGAGGTGAGCTGCTCCTTTGTGTCTCATGACAAACTCTATCCAGAAGATGGCGTTGTTCAGGGGGTTCATTGGCTGGTCTCTGTGTAGCCTGGACAGTCTTTGCATATTATTCCTGTAAGATGGCTCATATAAAACTTCCTGAAGACTTTCATAAAATGTATCCCTATTCATTGTGAAGATATCCACTATCTTTCCTGCTTGTCTTTCATCAATTCTGAACAGATTATCTGGCTGATCAAAAACGAGTGGCAGCCCTAAAATTGGAACTCCATGATACATTGCCTCCTGGACACCATTTGTTCCTCCATGGGCTACGAAAACTTTAGTCTTTGGATGTCCAAGGAGGTCATTCTGAGGCATCCATTCAACAAGCAACGTGTTGTTTCCCAGAGTAGATGGCTTGTCCCCTGTGTACCGCCAGATTACTTTCTGCGGTAATTTGGCGAATGCTGCTGCAATCTCCTCACTAAGATCATGTGGTAGAGAGCCAATTAAAGTCCCAAGTGACATTATTATAACCCCATGTTCTCCGGAGCTTTGAACAAAGTCCTCTAGGTGTGGAGGGAGTGGTTTAGCAGGTTCACACTGGAACCCTCCCATATAGACCACATTAGGCATTGTGGGACGTGGAAACTCAAACACAAAGTCCACTCTCATGAGCCAAAGGTCAGCTTTTAAAAAGATAGAAAAATAGTCTTCATCTGGACCTAAATACTTTTCAATTAGACCTTGATATGGTGAAACACAATATGACATCTGAATGAATCCAATTGCGTACACTAAAACATTAATAACTCGTTCAAAGAAGCTCATTTTATCTGAGAACATAGTCCCAGTCATAGGTATGTAGGACAGAGGAGAAGGTGCAAATGATAGATGAGCTTCACCCAAAGTGGCCCATCTGACATTATAGACAAGAGGTACATCCAGATAGTGGGCGATGAAAACTCCAGTTGGAATGACAGGGTCAGTCAGAATGAGATCAAATTTTGAATCACGAACGAACTTCATTTTCATTTCATCTTCCATGAGACCTTGTACCATTTGACTACATTTTCTATTGATTTCAAAACCTGTCTGTGTATTCTCAATTTCAAGGTTGAAACGCATCCAGGCAGACTTTCCTTGCCGTTGGATTTCCAGCAGCTTAGATACATAATCTGATATGAGCTTTTCATCAAATCCAGAGGGAAAGTTCACTGTGAGTACTTTGTACAGTTGGGAGTTTTCTTTGATGTACCAACTGTCATTGGATCGAACCACTGTAATCTCATGGCCTCTCGAATGTAGTTGTTCAATGAGGATCTTCATGTTCACCCAATGGCTCCCATCCATCGGAAACACAAGCACTTTTCCCCCATGAACAATAAATGGAAGTAACATGCAGAGGGTTACGTACACACCAGCCCGAACCATCACAAGTCTAAGGACAAAGAGAAAAAAAGGAGAAAATTAGTACTGGTATGTTTACCTTAACTCTCATTGTCAGATTGACTCAGTAAAAGGACTAGGCCTCTGCCATTAGTGTTTTGTAAAAGTAGCTCTCCAGGAGACTCCTGGTATTGACTATGTAGCCCATCATCTCTACTACAGAGATAATTGTTTCTCTCATTTTATTCAGAAGAGGGTGTGCGTGGTCTTCCCGATGCTTTGCAAGACTCCTAACAAATAAGCCCTGAGAGACCACAAGTAGAATTACTAATGAACAGAAACATTTACATTTCAGATCATTTTATTTTGTTGATATGCATGCTAAGCATTAGGCTTTGCATTATGACAACAGTCACTCTTCCCAAGTCTCTGGGTCAGTCGCTTTCTGCTTTTAATGTCATTCCCCATTTGCCATTTGCCTTTTTTTTTTAATCATGCAATGTACAAAGCAGCATACTACTTCAGCATATTTACTTACGTCAAGAGTCCAATGAAGAAACTTTATTAAATGTTTAGATGACATATATTTAAGTCTACAACAGGTCCTGACTTGTGAGACTGAACATTCAAAAAGTTCCTACCTCACAAATTAGGTTTTATGGTTGTGCAGTTCACACATCATAGCTCATAAACCCCTCCTCTCACTTGTTATTGGTCAGAATACTTTCTTTTACATGGTTACACAACCATAGACTGTTCGTACACAATGTACTGGCAGGCCTACATGATCTATGACCCTTTCACTCCTTCTGGCCTTTTGTTAGGAACATCAAGCTATCTCTTCATAACCTTGTGAGAATCCAAATGTGTGATGATTTTATTTTATTTATTTGTAATTTAACACTGTCTTCTAATTTGTATGAAATATCCCAAATTGGCAAAAGAGGGTTAGTAAAGCCAAAATGCCAGGATTCCCATTGGTGTAAAACAATGTCTCTTTTTCAGTAATGAAAAATGCTAAAGTAGTTTCCTACTCGGTCGTGTTTGTGCTTAATTTTATACAATTAAAAGCAAAAATATAAAAAAAAAAATACAATAAGGCAAAATAATCAATCAATCAATCCCCAGTAAAATAGTCCAAATAATTAAAAATCCACTCAAATTTAATTTAACACAAAACACATTTATTCCTCTAAAACCTCCTGCTGTTATGCCACAGACGTCCGCAAATAATCACATAACATACAAAGCCCCTATCAGATACTATAGGTGCAATCTGCAATCTATTAACAATATACTCACCATGATAGGTGGTGCAGTTCTTAATAGTACAAACAAAAATGACCACTCGCACAAAATAAAAATGTTGGTGTGAGAGGTTTAGAGCAAAATATGTCAAAAGAAGTAAACAAGCAACTGTATGCATTCATCTTATTTTATTCTAACTTTTGCTTATTTGAACATGGTAA
>KN489694.1:0-22541 GCA_000787155.1 Scartelaos histophorus
CTCTTCCACTTTGCCTTTCTCCCTCTCTCGCTCTCTGCTAACAGATGCCAGGGTTTCTGCGCCGCATCCAGGGTGATTAACCTCAGATTTCTCTCTAAATTTGGATGCTCCAGATTCTGGTGTCGCAGGATCCAAGCACCAGCTCACACCACGGAGGTGCTCTCTACATCTATTGTTGATAACTGTCACTGCAAACTGGGATGAAATGACATATGGAAATGATATGGAAAATACTGTATTCTAACTGTGTTCAACATGTGATTTTCCATGGTTCTATTAAGCTGCAGATCTCTTGTAAGACTCCTATAGATCATGCTCATAGCTGCAGTTCAGCTGGCCTATTTTCTGTTCATTCTGGCATCATTCTGTTTTCATTGATTATAATAATGTTGTGTTTTTTTACTTGTTTTGGCAACATCTCCAACATGGCACTGTTAAAAGTAGCTAAAAATACATTGTGACGTAGCACTGTGAAGCATCATTGAATTATGATGTTTTTTATGGTTCACCTCATGATTTTGTGAGCTAGTCCTAGTGTTATTTTTGGGTATTTATCTCTGAACACTATTGAAATATATGAGAGTGGCATAATAAACTGTCCACCTTAGCTCCCAGCATTTTCACAGCTGAATAATCACTTCATCTATACTAAGTCATATTTCCTAAAGTATGTGTCTATTAAAAGCTCACAGTGACGTGAGAATGGAGCGAGTTTAAGTCTAGAGCTCCCCAGTGCGCTGTTAAGCCACAAGTGCCCTTGTCAATAATAGTGTTTACACGGACACTCTGCGGTGACTGGGTTGGTACTTGTGAGGATGACTGTTTAATCTTGCCTTATGTCACTCCAAACATCCCGGGCAACTTGCCACATTTATGAACTACCACTGTTTCAGACAGCAGCAGCGCTGTTTGAGAACAATTAATATCACTGTAATAATTTACTGCTGCAAGAGAAGATAACTAATAAGATAACCTATTACTCTTCTGTTATAATGTTGTTTGCTCATCACATACCTGGAGTTGTGTTTTGCTTCATTCACACATGGCCAACACATAAACTCTAGACCAAGTTTTCCATCAAACCAAAAATGGTATAATGGTATAACAAGAAGTGCACTCTGTAAATACAAACACTTTCACTAGAATTATTTGGATAATTTCATCCCTGGAATTGCCAATCTCTACTGAAAAAAGGTAAAGGTTTCCTTTTACTGTTAACTTGAAAACTACCACTTTATGACATCATCACAAGATGGAACAGAGCGTTTTGAGCTTCAGACACGTGGACAGACAAATAACCCTGCATTACTCAAACACGTGTGAAAGAAATAACACTCCAAAATTCAAAAGGTCAAAGTCAAGTGTGCATTATATGCAACCTTTAACATCACAGCTGTAATTTACTTCTGCCAGATATGTTAGCAATTGTACAATTTAATTTGAAATATTCCTTTTATGGCGCAGTCATTGGAACTGAGATGTACCAAGGGTTAATTTCTATGGCTCAATTACATTATCATTTTTATTTCTTTAGTTCTTCAAAAGTACACATAGCTTTGAGTGTCTTTATGCTGTTCTTAAAAATGTTACAGTGTTTTTGTGTAGATGTTTAGTTTATTTACAATTGCACTCAAGTTATAGCCCAAATGTTGCATGATAGGTAGATAGATAGATAGATAGATAGATAGATAGATGGCAACATGACCATGACTACCCCATGTGAAATAAATCAGCCATTCTAACAGGGTAAGGGTAAGGTTTAAAGCTACAATTCATTATCACATAAATGATTCTACCTCAAGAAGTAAAACATAAACTGCTCATCAACCACTGTCATAAAAAGTTCACCATTAAGTTTCACAGTATTTGCAAAGTGTGAGTCCTTGCCGTTCTCCAAATCACACCAAATGAACCACCAGATGATTTACTATAGCTCCCAGCCATCTCCAAACAAAGTGACATCTATTACCTATGCATTATAATGAGCCACGACATAACAGCGCGCATACATGAATTACACAGCGTAAACCTGGCTAATGAGCTAAACATTATTGTGCCTGTTAAACTCCAAAAGCGTCTAGCACAAATGATGTCTCTCTCATCTTTGGTTTCACAGAGCAGTCTTTGGAAAGCAGTGTATAACCAGCGCACGTCTGATCAGAGCATCAAAGCGAGCTGAGATGCAGATGGACTTGGAGCTCTTCATTAAACATGCGCTAAACCTCTTGGCTGTGGTGGACACTGGTGGAAGGGAGCCACTTAACCAGCTGTAGAGCGAACACAGCGTTACAAAATGGCGGTGTGCATTTATGTTCCCCGATCAATACCACGGACGATACCTCTGCGTGCTAAAAGCTCTTTATCGACTCTCATTATGCGTCGAATGTGTGTCCGTGTATGTTTTGTGCAGGTTTTGGCCTGGTTTTGAGAGCGGGGATTGGACAAAAATGCATTAATTTGTGCATGAGGTCAGGATCACAATGTACGCAGTTACAGATTCAAGTCAAAATGTGATTTATAGATCTTGTGAGCTTTAAGTCATGTTATAATGCTAAAAAAAAAATGTTAAACCTATGTGAACAAAACAAAAAACGACTCCTGATATGTTTGTCATGAGGAAACAACATTATCACATACAGCGTAATATGGATGCTTTAAACATGCAACGCTTTAGTCCTCAACTCTTAAAAAAACACGATCAAATAAGCAGATAATTCAAGAAACACCACACAGAATAGCCTGACAAGAACAGCCTATTAACACCCGTGCTCTGACAATGCCATGACAAAGCAGGTAGCCTATTCAAATGTAATTACCTGACTAGCTCCTTCAAGAAAACTACAAATTAGACTTTTTTTTTTTGTCAGAAATAATGAAGTTAAAGGAGAGAAAGAGCTTGGATGTTATAATTAATGTTCTACTAGCTATATAGTTAGATAGGCCTCCCTTTTTTGACAAATACCACGTTTATACATTGGTTTTCACATCGCTTACAGGTTCTCAGCAATATACAGAATAAAATTTCTAAGCAGCAGCTGGCAGGATAGTGATGGTCCAATGAGAACATAGCAATATTTTATCTGTTATAATATTATTTCCTCATCAAAAATGTACCTGGAATTGCGTTTTGTTTCATTCACACATGAACTAAACTACGTACATGTTCACTAGACTCATTTGGATAATATAATATCAGCTCTACAGCAATCACAACTGAACGAAAGGTAAAAGGTAGATGTAAAAAAGGTAAAAAGGTAAAAAAAAAGGTAGATGTTAACTTAAAAAACTTTTGCTTCATGACATCACAAGATGGAACAGATTATTTTGAGCTTTGAGATGTAGACAGATTAATAATGCAGGGTTACTCAAACATGTGTAAATGAAACAAAACACAACTCAAGGTATATTTTTGATGAACATTCTAACATGGCTAAATTCTCAAAATAGTCAATCATGCATAATATAGGACCTTTAATAAATGTTTCAGTGTTTGGTTTGGGGAATATTGATAATAATAAGATTGTTCAAATATGTAGAAGAGTGACTTGAAGCTATTAGTTACTCTTTGTGTGACAGACCATACTGAAAGCTAATCACAGACCATATTGGAAGCCAACACTATCATTTACATGCATGAGAATGATGTTGCTCTTGTAAAACAGACACACCAACCACAGCTTCACAGAGCCTGGCGTTCCTGGAGCATGCATCTGTAGATCCCCATCTGCCACTGGGTTTACTACAGTGTGTTAAACAGAGTGGGCATCATCCATCACTGCCACCCCCACACGGGCACTGCCAGGCCCCCAGAGAGAGCAGCCGGAGCAGGGCAAGACACAGGAGTGGGTCCCCTGCCTCCGGAGAGATGCAGCTTACATATTACACAGCATGGACGAATAGAAAGAGAGAGACCCAGGGCTGGAAATGGCCCTCTAGGGCCACCGTCATGCTGTGTTCGCTATCAACTCTGGGGACTGCTTCACACAACAGCACATTAACACAATGGTGAACCTCAAGAGGCAGGCCGTGCCGTGGCAGACCTGATCACCAGTACAATTAGAAATAAGATAATTAGCTCTTAAGTGGGAGATATGATAATATCAATGCATGTGCCTAATCCCTTCTAGCCACAGATGCCCTGGGGCAGGCTGACAGAGCTGTGGCTGCAGTTCTGTGTTTGTGGCATCTCCAATGAACCCCTGCACATTGACATTGGCTCCAAAATCTTGTTCTGCTAATATCCTGGTTGGACCTATACATTGATATAATAAGTAATTGACAGAAGAATACCAGGTACATAACACATTTTGTCATACAGTATTTTTTGTTCATTCATTCATTCATTGTCACTGCACTAGTTACTGCACTTGGCAGATACTTAAAGGCAGTATCGGAATAGTATCGGAATTGGTATCGGATTTGAAAAAGCTGGATTGGTGCATCCCTACAGCTATGTAACTATGCACCTGATTCACAGTTTAGTCCTGGTGTAGACTTGGATCAGTCGAATTCAAGTCTGGGTTTAGTCTAACTTTTACAAATGCATTTTCAATGGGTAAGTTATCGTTAACTATGAAAAAGAGCCTTGTCAGAAAACATGAACCCATGTTACAGTGTATCACATTGTTTACTATCATCTATCATTAAAACCAATATTCACACAATCTGATATGTTATGCTGGACAAGTTGTATAAAAATATAATGGCTCACAACAGTTTGACAGTGATTTTATTTAATCACGCACCTCAAATCCTCTAACAGCCACTGAAAATAACAAGCATTTGTTTCCACAATCTACAAACATTAAAATTAATGTAATGTAATTTGTTGCCTCAAAATGAATGGGATCATAAAATCAAAATATCTTGAACTGGTTTATTATTACTCTATTTTTATTGTCAAATCTCAAAGTCAACTTGCAGTGATGTCTCTGACTTCAAGTAACTGAACACTAAACTAAAACATCATGTCGACATTTGCCTGATACACCTTCTCCTCTGTTGTGGCTACACTGGTGTTGCATAGAGCTGTGCATATTGTTTTGGAGATAGTGAAGAGCTCTCCATGTGCTGATGAGTGTGTGTAGCCCACGGGGAGACAGCAGGGTTGAGCCTCCTACACCATGCGGACCAAACCCACGCAAACTCCACTCGTCTGAGCTGAGAGCGCAACCAGAACAAGGTCATCTGTTTGGTTTGGAGCATACTGTGGGCCCTAGCACCACTTCAGCTCCCTGTGGACAAATATCAGGTTTTCACAATTTGCCAAATGAATACAACTTACCATCTGTATTTTCAGTCTCCAGATAGGTCAGTGGTTTTGAACGTAAGACTTCTGTCATAGGAAATACAGTACAACCTTTATGTTATTATCTTTGTTGGATGTATAAAGGTTAAGAAATATTTTATTTAGTTTAGTCTATTTGAGACAGGGACAGTGTACAATATACTTTAACCTTAACAGGAGAGTTGCATTGTATCAGGTTGTAGCATTAGTGCTAATTTCCACCTGTTTGGCAGGATGTTATAGTTCATAACATCAAACATCCATAGAGAATGTCTTTACAATGTCTTTACTAATTATTTTGAAATGTACAGTGATATCATGCTAATGTTAAACATCTAAGTATGAAGTTGCTGCATTTCAATCCACTGTTGGGCTCTGAAGGTATTACATGTAGTAATTATATTAATGAGTCAGTTATCATAGATATATACATATAAATAAATGACAATAAGATGCTAATGGCACATAACTTTGTTATCCTTAAAACAACACTTACAGAGAAGGAAATATAATTATTGATCCCTGATTTTGTAGGTTTGCCCACTGACAAAGGAATTAACAGTCTATAATTTTAACAATTTTAATTGAGAAAATCCAGAAAATCATATTTTAGAAAATATATTAATTGATTTGCATTTTATTGTGTGAAATAAGTATTTGATCCCCTGGCTCCCACATAATTAGACTCCAGTTTTAACTAGTCACCTGTATAAAAGACACCTGTCCACAGAATCAGCCAGTCCAGCAGACTCCAAACTCTCCAACATGAGAAAGACCAATGAGCAGAGGACACCAGGGACAAGACTGTAGACCTGCATAAGGCTGGAACGGGCTACAAAACCATAAACAAGCAGTTGGATGTTAAGGAGACAACTGCGGTGCAGTTGTTCAAAAAATAAAGAAATACAAAATGACCATCAGTTTACTTCGGTCTGGGTCTCCACACAAGACCTCACCTCATGGGGTTTCAAAGATCACAAGAACAATGACAAATCAGCCTAAAACTAAACGGGAGGAGCTAGTCAATGATCTCAAAGCACCTGCGATCACAGTCACTAAGAAAACCAGTGGTAACACTTTACGGGGCGATGGATTCAACTCCAGCCATGCTCGAAAGGTCCCCCTGCTGAAGAAGCCACATGTGCAGCCTCCTGAAGTTTGCCAATGAAACCCGGAATGATTCAGATAGTGACAGGGAGAAGGTGCTTTGGTCAGATGCAAAGAAGAGTGGACCAAAATTCCTCTGATATGTGCAAACCTGGTCACCAACTACACCACACATCTGACCTCTGTGCTTTTGCCACCAAGTATTTAGTCTTCTTTGGCCAGATGATTTAAATATTTACTTCACTCAATAAAATGCAAACTTAATTTATTTTTGATGTTTTATCTCTCACTGTTAAAATGATAGACTGTAGACAAAATGGCAAATTCTCTCCACTGTAATAACTTCCTGGAGGTGCATGCTTCACAGAAAGAGATACATAAACCAGAATTCTGAAACCAAAACATGGACAATAGGTAAAAATCTCCCAGCTAAGGCAGTCCTCATCTAGCTTAGCTCAAGATCTCGAGAACGGCACTGAAGAATTGGTCAAATGCAGAGGACAAACTTTCCTATGGGCACAAAAAATGTGATTCTAAATTTTGGAATATTCTAAAGATATGTTTTATGCCATACTGTGGAATAAATATGGCCAAAGAGAACAACATTTCCATGGAGACAAGTAAGACCCTCTCCCAGGCAACGTAAAAGTCACCTCAGGTTTGACATGCAAGTTATATATTGCACCTTTTATAATAATTACTAGAATAAAATCTTAAAAAATTATGTTTTGGTTGACTCAGTTCAATCCACACATATTTACATAGTTTCTTGGTGCTTTCTCTGCTCTTGATTCACACAGAGTCATACTAGACCTGACACTCCCTCCACTGCTGACTCAGAGTGACTTTTATAAATGGCAAAATAAATCAAAAGGCACAAGAGAGAACACATTTGATACAATCCTGTGGCAATTGAATGATAAATTTGCTGGCCTGTATCGTGTGCTGTGGATTGCCTGGAGGTTATTGCTGTGTACTTTATCCACTGTTGGCCATTCATCACCTGGGCACAGTCTCCACTGCTCTGCCTGCTGCACATATGCAGAGAGCAGAGACGGTGAAATGGAGCATACAACAACTTATTTTAAAGTTGTACAAAAAAAATTAAAAGAAAGAAAGAAAAAGAAAAAAATAAATAATTGTACATTTTCCCACCTAATTGTGTGTAAAAAGTCAATTATTTTCAAATCAAGTCAAATCAAGTTTATTTATAATCGTGCTGAACAACAGAAATGCAACATTAATATAATAATATAATACATATTTTAAACAATCAAGAAACAGCACAGTGACAATATAGTACAGTATAAAACCAAGATGTCACTCACTCGTATCAAATGGCAATGAGAAAAGAGGCGTTTTAGTAGAGAATTAAAATGCTGCAGTGACTGTGCTGTTCAGATGTGTAAAGGTTAGATTTTCCACAGCAGTGGTCCGACCAATCTGAATATTATATTATATTTTCTATTAAATAGTAAAGAAAGGGTTATTTAATTACAGAAAACTTCCTAGAATTTTACCTATTTAAATTCAAACCATACATTTTAGTGCTGTCAAAAATATTGATTTATTAACGAATTAACACTAATCGTTTTTTTTTTTTTTTTTTTTTATCATGATTAACGAATTAACACTAATCGTTTTTTTTTTTTTTTTTTATCATGAGATTAACGCTCTTTGTGTCATAGTGAACTATTTTTTTAATGAGCTGTGGCCACTGCTGTAACGTTAATATCCACAGTGTCCTCACTGCTTCGCGCTGTTATATCTATGGAGGAGCCATATCACAGGACTCATAATGGTCTCACTATTTGACAGATATAGTATCATGCCGCTGGACTAGTTTCTCCACTAAAAGTTCTGCTGCACAACATGTAACCAAATAGTGCTGTATGATGATGTCACTGGGCCGTGGCTCAGCTCAGTGGTGCAGGTGTGAGTGTGATCACGTGGTCACATAACCCTGTCGTGCTTGAGCAGGGCACGGTTCAAAAGCCCTAGTGTGAGTACAGCAAGTGTTGGAGCAGACAAACAATCGCGGTAACTGGAAATTACTGGATGTCCCTCAGTAATGAGAACTACCTCAGGGTCACAGCACATTATTTCACCCACAGTGGGAACTTCAGTGGCTTTGACTGTTATGAAGACAGAGGAGAGGCACTTGGCAGATACTGTTACAGAGCACTTCATGAAATGGAACATGGGAGCAGAACATCAAATACAAAGTTGTTTCACTGACAGTTGTTATGGTTTGCACTTTGCACAAAGCAACCCTATCCACTTTTCTATGTTAATAAGAGTATTAAAATGATGATTCAAGGGACAAACATGTGCAATTAATTGCTAGCCCTCTGAGATCCAAGCATAATTGGATAAGCATAATAATTTGTTTTATCTTTTTTTCTTTTTCTTGAGGAATGTTGGAAATGTTGCAAAATTGCAACAGTGGCCTTTAGTGGTTACCAATATTACAACTTCAAATTTACATCTTCACGATGAGAAGACGGTTGAGATGGGTTGGGTGAGCAGTTTGAGAGCGTGTGGAACATCCATCTCTTCTATTGGCTCAACACTCAGGGGGGAGGGATTCACTGTGTAAAAGGGGCTCCCTTTGCAAACCAGTGTTGTGTTTTAGCAACATTTACATAAATCATTCTTTTTTTAATAATATATTTAACTTTTCTCACACTAAACATGTTAAGAATGAAAGAAAAAAACATATTACAGATAATATACCTACTTATACAATTGTTAAAAGATAGCTGTAGACTTTGGAATGTGATGCTTAATTCAGTATTAATATTTCACCCCAAAAATGTTGTATAATGTAGTTAATGAGTGTGGGGAGCGTGTAGATGAGTGTGGGGTGCTGGGATATGCAGTTTTTGTTACATTAAGTTGCTGTGAGGCACTTCTAGACGCCTTTAATTTAAACATTGCAATTCTTCAACTGTGGGTCTCAGAGGGCTAGTTAACTGTAACATTCACGAGATTAATCGCAATTAAATATTTTATTTAATATTTTAATCAATTGAAACCAGTAATTATAAATAAATAAAAATAAATTCAGTACAGCCACAGAATAAGATAACATAAATTTTAATTCAAGGTAAAATTTTTAAATAAAATGGCGGCTGATAAACAAACTCTAAACCCAGTGTGGTGGTTGTTATTCAAAAGACACCGGACATCTTGCCAAATGTCTTCCCTGAGCTAACAGCGCTTGTTTTTCCCTTTGAGCGCCTGTCTCTTACTTCTCCTCCATCTGTCAGCGGAGACTTCAGCATGGCGGCACTGCTCTCCTTTGTCTTGTAAATTCAACTTCTGACATCCACAAGACTGCGCAGGGTTGTCACTTGACAGAAATAGACTTGTGTTTTGTTTCTCTCACTCCCCCCGTTTCCAACAACAAAGCAGCCAATCCACAGTGGGTACCTTGAAGTGGGAGCCATATATAGAAATCATGTAAATCAGGGCCTTAGTTAACTCTGAGGTGGCGGTTGGTGTGAACATTCAAAACATTCTCTGGGAAATGATTACGCTGGGCTGACAGAGGAAAGGCTTTACGATGTAGGATCTATATGGCTCTTGTAAGCATAAGGTGGCACTAAACTGCAAGGAAGGTTTCAAAGGAACATTGTGTTTTTATGGTTTGAACTAAGATAGTAGGGGTGAAAAGCAGGAATCACTGACGTTTAAAGGTGCACTGTGCAACTTTTCTGATGGAGGGTCTGCCTTAAGTTTGTCATATTTTACTTTCCCTGGGATGTTACACAGCATGACATTAAGCAAACATTGTCTATCTGTTAAATTACAGGCTTTTTTATTTCTAAAAACTAAAACTAAAACATACATTATTTCTGAAAATGGACCCACTTCTCCACAGATCAGACGTATAGCCCACTTGTCTCCATGGAGATAATTAAATTAAATTCCATCCTGTAGAACATCCCAGTGAAAAACATCTACGTTTAATCAAGCAGGTGTAATCAAAAAAGTAAAAAAAATACTTCATGGCTTCACGTAACCCATGTAGTATTATTTTCTCTCTACTATTATTAATAAAATAAAAATATTACTAATAAAATAAAATATTACTACTATTTTATAATATAATATAAAATATAATATATATATTTTTTCTCATTTTAATTACTAAATGCACTTTCTTTCCAAATGCTATAAATCAAGCATTATTCCCTGCTATAAGGCAAACATTATTCTACTGCCCTTTCCAGATATAAAATGTTATACAGTCATTCATAATCAAATATTGAATCAGGGTCTCATGAGATACAAAGCACACAACTTATGCTACCTACAGCTTGACTGTCTGGGCCTTTCTGTGTGGAGTTTGCACATTTCTCCCTGTTTCTGGGTGGGTTTTCTCCAGGCACTCTGGTTTCACCCATCAACCCAAAACATGCACAATAGATAGAATCCAACAGTTAATGTAGAAAAGTCTATAACACAGTACTGTTTTTTACAAAGCGTGTTAACGTGTGTTTTAACCTTAAAGGGCCCACATTACGCTATTTTTTGATCTATGTTATAATGTGTTCTCATCAAAAAACATCCCTGGAGTTTTATTTCATTCCCACATGTTTAACACAAATCCTGTATATTAAGGCTAAGTGTCATGTGGTAATACAGAAACTGCTCCACTGTGTTTTTAACCTCCATACACCTTCACTAGAATCATTTGGATGATCTCTTCTAAACAAAAGGTAAACCTCTTTATGACATCACAAGGTGGAACAGAGCATATAAAGCTTTTGAGATGTGGAAAGACTATAATAAAGTATTACTCAAACATGTGTGAACGAAACAAACTACAACTCCATGTGTGTTTGTGATTAGGAAACAACATTCTAGCATTGCTTTGTGTGCAAACTGTGCTATACAAATAAATCTGCCTTGCTTTAAAAATGGCATGTGTGCTCTTGTTGAGAAGAACTATCAAAACTGCGATGCCATGTCAAAACACTGTTATTTGTTTTGCTGACAGAACATATAACTGGGTTAATTCTCTCCGCATCTGTAAACCCAACATTTCAGCTACAGCTCTGAAACTGTCTTATCTTTTGACCAAACGTGTACAAATCTTAGAGCACATATGAGTTTTTTCGTCTCCTCAAATCGATACATAATAGCGTGAGATTTAAAAATACTGTGCCGCTACACTGAACAGTCTTGTGTGGAATCAATAGAGAAATCCATCTGGTACACAGCAGGGGAGACTGAGGCGCAATCGATAATAAGCAAATTTCCAGGAATTGCAAGATTTATCGACTCTTTAATTAGCCATTTCTCTCCAAAGGTGCATCTGAGAATCATAATACAGCCGCACTAATGGGCCTTTGTGAACAGCAGGAGGTGCAGGGTACAATGTGATTGCGATGTGCAAATGAGGAACGCAGGACAATTCATCACAGTTAAAACATGTTCCAGCTGTACATCCACTACATGCTCTGCTCTCAACAATGCTCTGAGTCGATACCAATGTCACTTTTCAACATTAGGGGCACCCAGAAAAGAAGTGATTCATGTCTCATAAGATAGAATGCAGCAGATGTACAAGAAAGTATGTAACTCTATAACCTGTGTCTCATCTCTCATTCTTTTTGATATGAAGGAAGTAAACCAGGTACTGCTCTATCACGGCATTATTTGTACAGGGTTTTTCCAATCTAGTGACACAATTTACTAAAGGAGACATTGCACAAATTTACCTGGAGCTTGACTTGGTGCTTTAAACCATATTATAACATCCTCCTCATCATCAAAACCTAATAGGAATTGTATTTAGTTTCATTCACATTTGTCGTATGAATCTTATTTACCAACTTCTGTCCCTCTGAGCACTCAAAAAACACTTTGTGGTGAATTTCCCTGGATTGTTATATCACAAGTAAAACTCCAGAGGTTTCCGGAGCAGTTTTTTAGGTCTATAAATCATCGGCAGACTCATTTTGAGCATTACTGCCATCAAATAACATTCATTACAACAGCTTAACTGTGTCAACATGTCACATAAGGTTGATAACCCAAGCCTAATAATGTCATAACTTTTTAGTGTGCACACATTTTTAGCCTTTCTAAATCTAATACTTTTAGATGCAATATTTGAAATGCCATTTTACTTTGGGCAAGGTTAATGTCTCCAACACTTAATGATGAACCAGACAGTCTACACACTGTATACAAACTCCCTCAGTAAAGACATGGAAGACAAAACACATGAATCATCAAGAATAAATGCAAGAGAACAACACAACACTGCTGGATGCTTTCGTGTTGAATCCCGGGAAAAAGTGCTTACACAGACAGGCTGAGTGACGCTTACAGCCGCTGGACTTTTGTGCGTTTGATGACTGCTCTCATGATTTATGTAGGTAGCTGCCGTCTCCTCTGACCTTGGGAGGCGGGGGGCTTTGTGCTGATGTGCGGGTTAACAGGGGATTGTGGGAATTGGAGTCTCCACCGGGGGCTCTTTCTTTCCCTCGACCTCACACAGATTTTCATATCATGATCAATATCCACCTCGGTTCATGTGGGTTTTCGCACACACACACACTCGGCAGCCGTGGTGGATCGGGCGTTTGATATTGCTTTGAACCCACTATCTCTGCAAAATTCATTGGAGGTGTTTCAGAGCACTGCAGTCTGTACTAGCAAGTTGGGTATGAAAGCAGTGTTGAGTCAGATCACTTCTACTACTGTAAACATGATTTTATCTCCTTTTCAATGTAAATGCAAACTTTGACAAGGAGGAAGTGTAAGATTTGGTGTCAGCTCCAAATATTTTGTATGGACCTATTTCTGGTACATTACAAAATGCATCGACTGAGTGTTTTTCAAAAGCAAAATCTTTCTTTTTTCTTTTGTTTTGTACAGTGTTTATCTTTTTCATTTATTCATTAACCTGTTGTGCATGTTTGGGGTTGATGCAGGTAACTGAAGCATCTAGTGGAAAATCACCAACAGAAATAGGCAAACTTCATACTCAAGTTGAATACAGAACCGTCTTGCTGTGAGGCACAACTGCTCATCCACCATAGTGCCTTAAAGCGGGGGTAATATGCTATGATTTGATATGTTATCCATGTATGTTTGAGTAATCTAGTGATCTTTTCTGAGCCCTCTTCAAACTCTTCTTACTTTTAGCAGGCTTGCAAACCAATTTTCCATTATTATACAAAAGTAAGATACAAAACAATACACTACAACTTCACAAACCTGATGAAATGTGCAGTAGTTTCATTAGCAGAATTCATGCTGATTGTAATGCGCTAGTGCTCTGAAGGGGAAGTGAAGGAACTTAGCACGAAGAGCAAAGGAGGTCGGTTTCAGAGCATCAAAAATGAAACTAATACTTTACTTTTAATACTCATTTTAATATGATGTTTTCAGTGAATGTAGTATTTTCTAATCATTGAAAGTTAGCATGGTGATATATTATGTGTTAGCATTTAATATCCCGTAGAAGTGTAATACTCCCTCTTCAAACCAGAAAATTTCACTTATTTTCACTTCTGATATGGATATGCACAAGAAAATACTCCATTTCACAACACATTTACGCTTTTGTTATACTATTTCTTTTAGTTTTGTACCAGTGTCTTTCTTTTCCATTAAGTATGCAACCAGACCAACTTTCCACACACACACACATGCATAGTCAGACAAAGCTATTTCACCTCCTCTTCATTACTTCTACATTGACCGTTAATAGCTGGACATTCTTTTACATCTCTTTTCTGTCTTTTGAAAGATTAATGGCGATCAACCCAGGCCGATTTCGCTCCATCGGCGTCTGGGCCCGTAGGGGGGTGTTCAAAGCTCTTATAAATCAGTGTAATTCATCCAAAGATTTAAAATATTCAGATGAATCCCCGCAGGTTCCTCCACAATAAAAGCTTATTTACCGGGCCATGGCGGACACACCTTGCATCTTAATACGCTGACAGAGGGAGGAAGATGAATAGCGAGCGTACATCTGTATCATGTTCACGCTAGATCAATCTGTCACTCCGCTGCTCCCGCTTATTCAATATTGTCCTTGGCCCTAAACTCCCCAATGAGAGATTTACACAGTCAGGCTGGGAGATAAACATACGAAATGGAGACCCAAAGCTTTGAGATGCCATTTTATTTACCTGGGACATTAATCTGGTGGGTGCGTTCGAAATTCTCTCCATTATTACAAAGTGAGTGTTTTAACATTAAAGATAATTTGAAATCACAACAAGAAGCCCCCGGAGAGCTCGCTATTAGATGTCACATTACATTTTTTTCTGGGCACGAGTTGCTTAATTGCTATGACAATGGGGGATGGTTGCCATAGATGGAAACTCATGAATAGCCAAGGTACTAGTTTTACGCCACTTAAAACCCATGGATTCTCAACAGGAAATACCCGGAAAGCTTACCATTATAGAATTCAGTCACATTACTTTTTCCTCTAATAGACCCTTTCTAGAAAATAGGAAATACATATATATTTTTAATTGTTAACTGCTATAGCTATAACAATTTTACATCACTTATGCACATGGACAGATATGGTTCCCGCTCCTTCACTTAATTACTTAGTTTGACATAAGCTAATCACAAATTTCTTAAAATATAGTTTAAAAAAACACTTATTTTTTCAAACCTAAAACCTTAACCTTAAAACAACTTTATTTTTGTTGCACTGTTTGTTATTTATTAATTTATGTCAAATTAGAGAAGAGACTTTGCAAGAGCTGTGTGTTCTTTGTAACTAGTTCAAAGTCAAAATAGCAATACTGATACTGCTACTGAGAATACTGAGAATACTTCATCCCTGCTACCCTCTTACAGTCAAAGTACTGCAACATCCAGTGTAAAATGAGCCATATGACTTTACATTTTGGTGGGACTGTGTGTGTGCGTTCTTATAGTAAACAATACATAAAATCCCACTACGAGCTTCTGCAGTTGGCCGATTCTCAGAACAGTTTTGCAAAGCTGCAAATAATCATAAATTTGAATCTCATCTCCATGTGGCAGTAAAAATGAACTTGGAACACATGCGCAGGCATTCAGTCACACAAAAGTTTGGTGTCTAATGAAAAATGCCAGTGCCAACAGCAGCCTTTGTTTGTTCTGACATGTCTAGTTTACTGCCAGACAAAATCAGTTTAAGATTAGGAGCAAACATGAATGAATATCAACCCTTAAAGTGCACATGACAGGTTTTCATGTTTTTCTACTTATTACTTGGTTTGGTACCTGTGATAAATAGTTATCATAGTTTTATATCAGTTAATAGGCAGTTAGTTTGTGAGAAAAGCTGAGAATAAGAAAAGAACAAAATGCAAGAAACAACCATGAGAATATCTCTATCAACATCAAAAAGTCCATTCTAATTCAGATATAATTTACACACAAAGAAACCATTTTAATGACAGTATAAACATGTCATTTATTTTATTAGTCTAATCATAACTAATGTGCAATTTAGATAAGTTAGGTCCTTGTTAGCATGATTACTAGGTAAAAGTTATGTAATTAGCTCTATGCATGGCACATATGCTGCCCATGTTCAATCACAAAGTAAAATCACAAAGTAGAAACTCAAAAATGGCAAGATTTTTAGGAATATCTTAATTAAAGATGCACTATGTCATGTTTTGGTTTAGAGACGGTCACCTCCTATTTCTATGGATATGTCCTTGCTGGAATGTCCCAGAGTATGACATTTAACAGCTCCACCATACATTTATTCAATTATAGGCAATTTTATAGCTCGAAAATACCTAGAAAAGCAGGCATTCTGTGTAAAGTGGCCTCTGCTCAGATCTGACCTGTAACTTGGTCTGGGTTGGTATCTGTGAAGGTAAAAGGTTTTAATACAATACTGTGAAAAATTCCAAAAAAGCTATAACACAATGAAAAGCATTTACTGGCCCCTTCACCAGACAATTTATACAACACACCTTTAAATGCAATTTTGTGAACATTTTACAACCAGAAATGATTGTTGCAGGTCTTCTATCAACCACTAAGATCATCAATAACCAGACTTTTTTGCACACTGTGTATTCAAGTCCCTGCACACGTCTTGTCTATCACAGTGAGGGCGATAAGGCTCAGACCAGTTCAAGTCATTTGTGTCAGCCATGTTGGTTTATCACAGGTGGATCTTACACACAACACCGTGCCAATATCCTCCAGTAAATACTCCTGCTTCTACTGCAGCCAGTGCTTATGGTGTGGGATTTCAGCTGACAGCTTCACACTATCAGTGTAAGTGGATATACAGAGCATAGTCCAGAATGGAAGCTCCAATATCAACGTTGTCAATAACTACAGTAAATAAATTCAATTAGAATAGAATTCATTGATGATAAGCATGACTGTGTTTGATTATTTTCACTAACTTGTGAAAAAAATACATGAACAAATAAACAAATAAAATTGGGATACCCAACTTCCCACATTGGTAATCTGTCTCCAAGATCAATGAACAGATTTGTATCTTGTGTGTGTCAGTCTCTGAGTGAGTGAGTGTCAACAACAAAACTGGAAGAAAATACACATTTTAATGTGTGTAATTTAAAGCTGATTTTGGTGAATATAAAATGTCCTAATCAATAAAAAGTAACATGGTAATTTAAATGTTATGAGTTAATAATTAATACCCCATTTAAGTGTAATACTTTCATTCTTGTACAAAGATAAACACGTCCATATGTTTTCATTCTTTTTTTGTAACCTCACATTTGCAGATACATTCTAATATAATAGGACAACAGCACAGACAGCTCTCTAAATCCTGTTCATTCCTCCATGCCCACCATTTTCCTGTGAGACATGCTTGGACATAGTTGAACATCCTAAAATCGTCCACTCTCATCTCTGCCCTCTCAGCATCACATGTGGGCTTGCTTGACACAAAACGATGGACCTTTCCTATATTTAATGAGGTCTCAAAGGGTCTCTAACCCCAAAATGGCTTCTTCCACTATTCCTCTGTCCACACACACAGATGTACATCTACAGCCCACACAACTGTATCTCTGAGTGTGTGAAGGTGGGTGGGAGAGTTCAAGTTGCAGGTCACAAGTCAATGCAAAATGAGCAGTCGTCCAGGGAACCCTTATTGTTCATGCCTTTGGTAAATTGGTGTTTGCAGAGGAGATGGTTCCATAGTAGGTGGACTGCTGACTGGGTTAATAAATCATATTGCATGGTCATCATAACATGTGCGTTCAGAAACTAAACATGTTCAACACACAAATTCTACATAATAAAAGGTTATTCAAACATGTGTGAAAGAAACAAAAATGCAAAGATGAACAGAAGCATGTTAACGATATGAATAAAGTATAATATGTGTCATTTACCTCTGGTCAACCATCCAAAGGATCATTGTCTATTTATGTTGATTCTTTTCAGATCAGCAGCCGGCAACATGAGGTTACATTAAACCAAAGATTTAAATTTTGTCTTCTCATGAACTTTAACGTCTCTTCTCTTTAAAAGACAATACAGTAGAAGGTGTAGGCTGACCACGCCTACAGGAACTAACAACACGTCACCACCGTCACCAGTGACAGTTTTGGCTTGCAGCAGCAGCAGCAGCTGAGACACGCCAACAAGGTAAAAACACCTCCTACTGTATTGTCTTTAAAAAAGAATCCAAAAGTTAATGAGGTTACAATGTCTACTCTTATTTTACTTGCCTGCTGTGAGCTTATTCTGACAGAGGTTCTGTATTACAATATGAATATAATAATTACCCAGCGTGGTCCTGGTAAAACATGGCCCCCTGTTCCCAGACCAGTTATTGAAGTGGAATTAAAATGAGTGTAATTGTCTAAACATTAAGTGATGAATACAGTCAAATATGAGGCCAGCCGAGGACTCCAGCCTCCCTCCAGTGTTGTGCTTAGAGCCGCTGTGGTGCCAAGGCCGCTTTGTGTATGCTCATGGTAGTGTCTGTTTTATTTGTCAAGTGAATGAGCATTTCACATTCACTAAGCTCTAATGTGACATAATCAAGTTATAATTTATCAATTAGAATAATTAGGAGGCAGATCGGATTTAATTAAAGTGTTGAAAAGGCAGAGAGGGAGCCAGCCTTGCATGAATGGATATGTTGCTGTTGTGTTGCTGTGGCTTCATGGCTCTGCTGTTTGGAGTCACAGTTTTGTTTTGTGTTGTATAATTACAAAAATGATCTAGACTTGAGACTGTCTTCTGATAAAAAGCTTGTTGATATGTTGCAAAGTAAAATTTAATTTATTTTGCCAAACATGGTCAAAAAGCTGAAACGGAAATGAGCACTTATAACATCAAACCAAATCATTCTGAAAAGGTGTCTTTCATTTTTAACATTTCACATTTAGTTACTTGTCAACATTGAGATTGTAATGTATTTCTAATGAGAGTATGACTTTCAACGCATCAACCTCCATGGAGAAGAGCAGCTGAGGCCACCAGATCAATCAAAAGTAACTGAATAAATACACAACAGATCATTTTAATGCTACACCGTAGCATTTCTTCTAAGGAGACAAGCAGGTGATGGATCCCCTACTGGAAACATATCCGATATTTCACAAAGTTCTTGATATTACAGATACTTCTATTTTACGACATGACATTTAGGATGACTCTTGCTAGCCTATCACTGTAAGAGAAAAGGAGAATTGTGCAGAAACGCTGTGCCTGGTGGCATTAGAGTGTGCTGTGCGTCAGTGGACACTAATGAATTGGCACTGTCAGCAGAGTGAACTCCTGCCCTGCGCCGTCATGTGCTTAGTGGTCAGGCCCGGGCGTGTCATCCGACAGTGTCCGCTCAGCCCACACCACCAAATGAGATGAGAGAGGAGAGAAAAGAAAGAGAGGAGAGAAAAGAGAGAGAGACAAGAGAAAGTAGTGAGAGTAGAGAGAGAAAAGATGAGAGAGGAGACCCAAAAGAGGAGAGAGAGAAGAGCTACAGTCCACGGTAAAGGGTTCATCCGCCATGTTTGATAAGATCACAGGTATTAAAGAAGGAGGCTGGATCCTTCTCCACCTGCACCACTTATCACTATGTCACACACTCAGATTACCTTTCATAATTTGCTGTTTTATCCGCCACAAAAATACCATTTCCACCGAATCATATAAACCAACCGGAGGATTTATTTCTTGCTTTAAAATGACTTTCCCTTTTACCAGCCGTCTGCGGTCCCTCTGAGCCCGAGAATCCCGCAAAGTAAGTCCAACCTCAATGACAAACGGTCATTTAAAAAGGCCAGGCTGTCAGGCGGAGCACGAGGCACCCGGCATCATGGAGACAGATGAAGGAGGAATATAGTCAAGGTAAAAGAGACAGACGAGGAAGAGAGAGGAGAGGGAGGTGGAAGGAAATGAAAAGGGAGGAGAGGAGGACACATCCACACTGTTCTGAAGTCCATCTATTAAGAATGTTTTAATCCAGACAAACTGCTGACTCCATTTGTACTACATATAGAAGAAAGAGGTAGACAACCATTGTATTCAAATAAAACTCCAGCACACTTACGTCTTACTTGCAAATTGGGAGTTTTTCAGCACTAGATTTTCATCCGGCAAATGATGGAAGAACTAGGTGGCCATTTTAAATAGGGCGGGGCAAGTATCCAAGGGGGACAGATGTACTCAAACACATTTAACACATTTAGCAACATAATACAAAAACAATCAACACATTTACAGTGTAATATTGTAATACGTATGTACACTTTTATTCGTATCCCATTATTCAAAATGATATGAAGTAAAAGTACAAAAGTAAATCTAAGAGTAACTATTTGGACATAACAACTGATTCATAATTTGATATTCATACTTGGAAGTACAAGACATTACGTAATGCACAAATGAGGAAAAATTAGAGAAAGAAGCAACTTTTACTTGAGTAATAACACTGTTACACGGTCAAATATGTTACATGATTTGGTTGTGTCTGAAAACTGGTCAAAGAAGAACAATTTTATTAAAAACCTACTGAAGCAAATGTACTCTGCATTATTTTATCCAAGAATAATCAACAAACTAATCAAAAATCAACTAAACAGATCATTAAAGATTAAAAAGATTAAAGGCATGATGCTTGGACGCTGAATGGATTTTATTTTATTATATTTCTTTCTTCGGGTGTGTTTGCATTTCCATCAGTATTCATTGAGGGAGGGAGATTTTTGCATCGCACCCAAGTCACACAATACTAGTTAGGATCATGTCAATTCAATTTCCATTGCGCCATCATAATAAATGCACTGTGAATCCAGCGAGGCCATGGCTGCAAAAATAAATCTGAAACATGAATAAACAATGTCTCTGGGGAAGGCGGGCTCCTCCTTTGTGAAGAAGATTGACTTCTCCAAGACGGGACAAGCAATGCTAACCAGAATAGCAGCTATACGTCTGCTCTAACAAATCTCCAGTTTAACCTTGCAACCAAAAATTAAAGTTCTGTGTCCTGTAAAACATCATTGAACTTTATATGACATAACACTCTGAGGGAGCTCTTTTTCTACAAACTCTGAGCTGTTGTTGATCCAGTGTTGTAATATCTGAAAGTAGACTGTGCCCTGTTCCTTACAATTTGAGTAATATGTGTCTAGTAGAGGTTTTGGGGGATCTGTTTTGCTTTAAAGTGACAAAGTTGAAATTAAGGTTATATTAAGGTTTCACTATGTAACTTTTCTAAAAACAGGTTCCCCCAACAGAAATATTACACTGCGCAGCTTTAATGATACTGACAAAAGGCAGCAAAAAAAACCCAAAAAACCATTCCTTAACTGGATGTAAGGAGTCAACATCATCTTAAATAAACTGATTTATTTATTTTAAAAGGGCAGTGGAAGAAATAATATAATTCTTTTTAATTAACATACTTCTCATGTTTCAAATAACTACACATGAGTTTTTATCGCAAACACATCTGGGGTTGCGTTTTGTTTCATTCGCACAAATGCTGCATATTTACGATTTCGATTTTCTACTGAAATCACTCTGTTCGACCTTGTGATTTCATATAATACAAGAGGTCTCCACTGTGTTTTTAAACTCCTTACATCTTCACTAAAATCACTTGGATACTGGAGCTGGAAGTGCAAATCTTTACTGACATGACAACGCATTTTGAGCTTTGGAGATGTACAGACTTATAATAAAGGGTTTCTCAGATACTCAGACATATGTGAATGAAACAAAACACATCTCCAGGTATGTTTTTAATGAGGTAAACAGCATTATAACAAGGCAGAAAGCTCAGGAAATGGGGATATGTTTTGTGTGTGATATATTCAGGATATAGCCTATTTTGGTTGGATGGTACAGCAGCCTTGACAGATCCGGATACACTTTTCACTATGTTTTCCTCCACAGTTCAGTTCAGGCAGTCACAGGTGGCAGACTACAAGGTGAACATGTTTATATACTTCTGTCATATTGAATAGGACTCACTGTAAACATGAATGCAGACTGGGCTGGAGTGCTGCCATGGCAACAGCATAGGTCATCATCCTGTCACCGAGGTGAGACGGGACCTGACAAGGACCGAGACCAGGAGGAAACACAAACACAGCTACAAAATCACACCTTTACTTTTCCATACGGTATGTGTGCGGAAAATATACAGACTAGAAGTGGTACTATAGTTTTAAATTCACAAGGTTCACATGACATCCTTGATCACCTTTTCTAAACTCCAAAGTATTAAGGATGCCATGTGACCCTTGTGTTCTCGACCGGAAAAAGGTGGTTTGTCCTTTTTGGGTAAGTGGAGAGTCCCTGCCTCAAGTGGAGGTTCAAGTATCTCGGGGTCTTGTTCACGAGTGAGGGGAGGACGGAGCGTGAGATTGACAGGCGGATCGGTGCAGCGTCGGCAGTGATGCCGTCGTTGTATCGGACCGTTGTGGTGAAGAGGGAGCTGGGCCGAAAGGCAAAGCTCTCGATTTACCGGTCAGTCTATGTTCCTACTCTCACCTATGGTCATGAGCTCTGGGTAGTGACCGAAAGGACGAGATCGCGGATACAAGCGGTCGAAATGAGTTTCCTCCGCAGGGTGGCTGGGCGCTCCCTTAGAGACAGGGTGAGGAGCTCAGTCACGCGGGAGGAGCTCGGAGTAGAGCCGCTGCTC
>KN489694.1:30319-43872 GCA_000787155.1 Scartelaos histophorus
TCGTTGATGAAAGAACTTTATCACTTCTTTCTCTGTTACATCTTCAACGTAAAGCAGAGAATAATAGATCCTATGAAGAGTATGGCAGTAATGGCATCTTAATAGAATGGCACTGGTCCAAACATAGAGGAGAGGTCACGTTGGAATGAAGGTGGAGCGTCATATCATCCTTCTTGTTATTTTATAAGGTCAGCTCAATTATATAGAAGTTGCGGGTAATTTATGCTATTGTCAAGCTTAATGTTGGGTTTGTTACGCTAACCAAATGTGTATTTTTATTGAAAAGACTAACAAGGACTTGGACAATATAAAAGGTTATTTCTGTCCAAGTAATTTATGTTCAAATAAATATCACAATATGAAGAAAACAGAAATTAGTGTTCTTGCATTTCTACTGCTCTGTATTATTGAGTGAGCTTTACAAAGTAATAAAGTGATAAATGTAAGTGAAGTTCTTTCTTACAGTACATGTTTATATATTATCATTTACCATCTTTACAACACAGTTTTTTCAAATACAAACAGTTGATTTTCATGCCAAACGCCTTACCTGGCGCTCCTGGGATATACCATCGAACACTTAAAGGTGCATTGTGCAACTTTTCTGTTTGAGTTTGTCACCTGCTTGTCTCCATGGAGATGTTATTGATCTGCCTGCAATCAACAACAGTACAGTATAACATTAAACAGCTCTTCTTTACATTTGTTCAGCTACAGGTGGTTTGGTTTCCAAGACAATAGGAAGGTTTAATACCTTTAGCACTGTGAAACATTCCAGGCAAAGCCATATCATCTCCATGAAGAGAAGTAGGTGATGGATCCTGTACCAGAAAAGTTTAGCAATGCACCTTTAAAATCCCAATTTGATTGTCCGACGTGATCCTATTGTAATCTCACATATCACCACTAGATGCCATCACTGTTACTGCTGCCTGATAATGTGGCATCTTTGGTCTAAGAGAAGAAGACCAGAGAACACTGGGGGTTCTCAGTCCTCTTACTTTGAGCCAGGGACACATCAGAGGAGACTTGCTCATACTCATTCCACACCGTGCACATTCATATAGCCTATGCAACCTTTGTAGTACTTTCTAGTCCTTTTTCGTAGATGTGCTGTATAAAACTTCATTGATTCAATTTCCTCAGTTATTTATGGAACAATATTTGGACAAATAGTGAATAAATTAAAATAGTCTGAACCTGGAGGTTTAATTTTAATTTATTTCTATTATTTTTTATTGATATAAATGCATACTGGAAAATGGCACAGTGGAGGGGAGGGGAGAACAGGTTTCACATCTGCCAAAAAATACACGCACAGATGGCATCTTTAAACCTCTTCGCCAAGGTCACCTCAAAATGTACAAATGTATGCCACATGTGTACAGTATATTGATAAGTTACTGCATTTTAATTATCTTTGATCATCAACGGTGCAATTTACAATACTGAGCAAAAACATGTGAGATTCAGTTATTATACAAGTGAATACTTAAAGATCCAAGAATAGGCTCGAGCAACAGGAAGCCTAAGACGACTCCAACCAAGTATGTCAACATGTCATTTGTAATTTAAATCACACCTGCATTACAACAGGTAATATTCCAGTACTTAAAAAGCTTCAGATAACGTGAAAGAGAAAGACGGACAAATCTCTGTGGGAGTTGTAGAGAATTATTTAGCAACTTTCTATTTCCAAACAAAGGGAAGAACAAAAGAAAAGTACCTCTTGAATTACTGGGGGAGCTGGCACACTTGCTCTGCGTGCCGCGTGTTGGAATAAAGGATTTCTCTGCAAATAATTTATTCCTGCAGTCCCTTTGCCATTTCCCTCTCCTCCGCCCGACGATTCTCTCAGGCTTTATGTGCTGGAATTCCAAATGATAAATACTGCACATTTATTTTAAAAAGTTGAGAGGGGGGATATTTAGAACGCTGAAAAGATGCAGAGGAAAAAAGAGACTAATGCTTTATTCAGGTCCCACGGGGGGTTGAGGTATTGGGGGAGTCTGTATGTAAAACTGGTGTAAGTCATGCTAATGTGATTTTGAATGCATGGCTTTATCATCAGCGCTCCAACAGGTACTGCACTGAGGCACAGGTTGCACTTATTTGTATATCATCTTGAGTCTGTTATGATAATTACCATATCAACTTATCCCTAATACATGTTAGATGGAACAGTCATTTTTGGAACAGTCAGTATTTATCATGGATACTTTTTCTTTGTACTTGTGGGAGCACATTATGATCCTGAGCGATATTCACGTTTTGCTGCAGCAAACTGTTGCAGCTGACGTTGCCGTAACATTTACACTGCGTGTCTCAGTCAAAGGTCTCAGTGCAGTTTGACAGGACGACTGGTCAGGTAGGGTCAGCAGCACATCCCTCCTCTGCATCCTGCAGCGTCACAGCAGTGTCCAGGGGACGCCAGGTGAACACAACAGCAGAAGCTTCATTGGCTTCACGTCACTCCTCTGGCACAGTCTCCATGGATATATTAATTTTACACAATCCTTCAGTCCTTTGTGTACATCCCCTATTTCCTCTGAAGGTCTTCTCCCACATTTGCTGCAATGTATGGAGTAAAAACACATATTGACTCAAATGTTCTGTTTTGCTATTTGCTATATTTGTTGCAGCTCATATTTTTAACAGTATTGAATATTTAGAACATTTTTTTAGGGGAAATCTCTGGTTTGGTCTATATTTACTTATTGCAACAATATATCACAATATATCACACTTCAAAATGTGCTATCATAACAGGCCTAACTGGAGGCGGAAATTAATACTAATATTTGCTGTATAATTGCTGTTTGTAAAGCAAAAGAGGACAACAGAGAGATAAAACAATATTCCACAAACCATGCTACCTAGATTATGTAGTGAGAAGGGGCTGATTAGCTGATGAAATTAAATGCCATCCAGATGTAGCGTTCTCTACTTTTCAGGGTGAACATGTCCAGTTAATTGTGTACTGAAAAGATAACCTTTGTTTGTCTCATGGTGAAATTGTGATGTTGCGACAGAAAAGTGCATTGGCATTTTACTTAATATGACGAAGCAATCTATTTCTAACCATAGGATGTGTAAAACGTTATTCTGGTTTGGAACATCATAGGAATGTGGTTAATCTATTGTGAATTATATTGTAATTATCAATATAACAATATATGCAATAATAATACAAATACATTACATTATGTGTAGTTAAATTGAACAAATAACAAATAACAAAATATATGAAACAGGAATTTAGGCTATAAAATATGTTTTGTGTGTGCGCGCGTGTGTGTCCATGTATTTAATTAGTGTATACTGGACAAAGGATATTGAATCCTTATCACTATCTAGTATTTCACCTTTATCTGTATTGTCAGACTCTCTGTAGTGGAGGTCAACTCAATCAACAGGTTCATATTTGCACTTATACTAAGCAAACACACTCAACCTCACATTATATTAGAACACTGCAGATATAGAAATAAACCAGGAGCTCTTTCCTTGGCGTGCTCAATAAAGTTATAGTTAATAAAACCCCTGCACACTGGAGCTTTAAATATTCCCTCCATCTAAGGACAATACCATTTTAAACAGTGCTCTCTCACAGCTCTCTCTTATAACATCTTTGCAAGCTGTGGAGAACTGTTATTCTGGATAATGCTGCTGGGAATGGACTTGTCACCAAAGGGGATGCTGTTGAAATGATACATGTGGGTGTACATTTGGTGCATCGCTGTCTTTGCCTGCAGCAAGAGAGAGCATTTCAGCTGGCAGAGAAGAGTATTTTAGTTAAAGACTCACTACGAGAGAAAGTGTGAAGCAAGCTGAGGAGAATACTAATGGACAGAAATGTGTAGAGATTTTTTTTTAGACCTGGTTTGTTCACTTGACGAGATTTCAAGTAGAATGAGTCACCAAATACAAATACGGGTACGAGGAAGGTACAGTTCTGCATTCTGAAATAGTTTAGGTGGGCTTCATAGCAAGGGCTGGGCAAGGGCATGCGGCGACTAGTTGTGGGACTATTCCATTCATATATACAGTCTATAAGTCAAACATGTGATCAGATTTGTCTTTTTCAGTGATGCATGTGAAATGAAGGAGCTCACTGGTCATTTACAACAACAAAACTACATTTATCTCACCTCAGATTAACAGAATGTAGCTACGCTCAGTAATTCTAATGAAATCTGCAGTGTTTTCTAATTTCCTGTGATGTTTTTTCCCTTTATTTTATTTTTTTTCAAATACAGACAGACCATGCTAGTCCCTGATTGGCTAATCCATCCGTCAATCACGTGTATTGGAACTCAGGGAGATTCATCAGTGACCAGACTCACATCTTAATAAAGTGTTGAAGAAGTAGTTGTTGATAGCAAGAGGAATTGATGTAGAAAGTGCATTTACATGGATATCTCGGATTACTGAACAGGTGGTTGAGCTGAGAGGCAAAGACAGCTGGCAGTCAATAGCTGAAACCAACAGCGAGGGCCAGCCTTAATGATGCATACTTCAGATAATCAAGTTCTCAGTGTAAAATGGAACGTCGCAGAGGTACGATTGCTATAATGAAGATGTGTGAAGTTGAAGGTACATGAGTTTTTATTGTTGTAGACCAGACACACCATCCGTCGTGATAGAGTATAGTCGTCACATGACAAGCCTTCATCTGACATATCACCTGGATTGCTATATTATGTCTCATTGAAGCTTTATGAGGCATCTTGACATCTATAGCCCCAACAAATCAAACCATCCAGTCACTCCAAACCAGAGAGATGGATTAGAATGAAAAGTCGAGCTTGGAGGCATGCTAAAACATAATAGTCACTTACAGGGGCAGTGAAAAGTAATGGAGGTAGGACAAAATGAGATTAGGTGTCAGCCATTGCTAATAGAAATTTGTGACGCGCCCAAATATGACTCCATCGTCCTCTAGTTCAAACATGCCACCGAGATCTAGGGAGCCATTTGTGAATGTTGGGTGAAAGTGACAATACATTTCCATATCTGTAATGTTAAAGGAGTGAGAGGAGTAGAGGCAGCGGCAGTCATCGTTTTATTTTGTCACTGTAGAAGGTTAATAGGTTTGAGGTGAGCATATAATAAGTTTGAATTTGTGTTGGGCTGAAACGCACTCTCAAAAGTAGCTTGGTTAGAGTCCTTCATAAACAAGGTGTCTCAGTCAAATAATGCACCATGTTTATCCTTATCAGTGTAGCGTGATGGCAAAATACTGTTATGATTCACTGTTCCAATAATAACTATAGTAAAACATGCAATTAAACACTAAAAAAGTATAAATACAAGCATCCTGTTGGCCAAAACTATGAATATGAACATATGTTTTGTTTTGGCCAAAAGATGCATATGCTCAAATATTCCATTTTCCAGATATTTTTATCCACACAATGTGCAGCCATCTAAGAAGGGATGCTCTGACTTCCTGTTCCACACACACCTTATAGTTCTGAGGGGACCCCAAGGCAAAGGCCAGCTGAGACACATCATCCCTCCGGCGTGTCCTGGGTCTTCCCTGGGGCCTACTCCCGCTGGGACAAGAATGGAGCATCTGAGGTGAGGCGTCTAGCATAGAGTCACAATAAATGCTAAAGCCACCTCAGCTCCTCTTGACGTGGAGGAGCAGTGGCTCTACTCCAAACTCCTTCTGTGTGAATGGGCTCCTCACCCTATCGCTTTCCCTTTCAGTCATTAATACTTTTTAATGGGTCCTTACACTATTTTCTGATCAAGGTAATAATGTTGTTTCCACATCAAAAACAAACCTGGAGTTGTGTTTTGTTTCATTCACATGCGCTTGACACACACACACACTGCATATCTAGGCTGAGTTCTTCTCTCAAACAGAAAACACTCTGTCCAACTTGGTGATGTCATGTGGTAATACAGGAAGTGCTCCACTGTCTTTTTAAACTCCATACACCTTCATCATTTATGTCATTTCAGCCCTGGATTTGCCAGTCACTACTGAACTAAAGATAAAAGTAGCTGTTAAGTTGAATGGCATTGTGGTGGATACCTCTGCCACCACTCCACAGTGTTAGTATTTTTCTTATTTTTATTAAGTTAATTACAACATAGTTTGATTTATCTGTTTATTTAGACTTAGTGTTTACATTTTGGTTAATATAAGTCTGAATTTTTACTTACACTTGTTCTTTTTGTTTTTTGGTTGGAAGAGGAAGGAAGAGACCAACACAGGACAAGGGGGGAGCACTATTTTAGTTGGTTTAGTTTTGCTAAGTTAAATTGTTTAAGATTACTTTAGTATTATGTTGTTTTCGGATTATTCGCCTTCTGTTACTTTAAGTTGGTTATTTAATGTAATTTCCACCTTATGTTCAGTCCAGTTCGTCCCCATGTATTTAAGCACCTGTTCTGTCTGGTTAGGGGCTCTTGTTTGTTCTGTTCAGTTTGATTTAAGTTACTCCCCAGTTAGGCCTGACTATTTCTCTTATTTTGAGCCTTTGTTAAATTATATTTTTGAATCTATTAAATTTAAACTTATCTTTTTTACACCTTGTCCTTGCCTTTTCTGTTTGGTCCACGACAGGCATCATGAGGTGGAATAGGGAATTTTGAGCTTTGCAGACATAGACAGACAAAACACAACTCCAGGTATGTTGAATATATGACCTATAATAATATGCATTTTGCTCCATGGAAACACTAAACTATTCCCACATGCCTGTCCACAGTGTCCCCATGCAGACTGATTTACCGTGTTGTTTATATGAACCCTACATTGGTGCTTTAATATGCCTAACCCACTATAGCACTTTCAGCTTTTGTAATTAACATATGACGTTCACTCTGCATAATATATCCCCATCAAATCCACCTCATAAATTAAACTTCACACCTTACATTTCATGACTCGTGCACTTTTATGATACGCTGTGATTTTCATATTCAGTGAAAGAGAATGTGAATGAGACGCACTGTACATGCCGGCGAGATGCGGAATTAATACAAAATGGACTCATCAAACTTTGATGCGTCTGCCACACCTGTAAACTTTTCATCTGATGGATCATGTTCAAATATTCATGAGCGCTTCTCTTTGTCGCCAGCTCCGGGAACTTCCCTCGAGACCCCTGTGTCTTTGAGATCCACGCTCACAAGACCATTTCCACTCCCCCGCTATTGGAATGTATAGGCCTATATAGATTTAGCTGCACAACCTTTTGCTATATGTGTCCTCGTTTGCTGTATTCCCCAACACAATGAAAGTCTTAAATGTTGAATAATTTATACTTTTAACTCATACACCATACATACATTGATGCTCTATGCAGAAGTGTAATACTACACTCTAGAGGGTAATATTTGAATAGAGAATATGTTGAGTACAATCCTTATAATTGTATGCGTAGTAAGTGTGCTGGTGTGTTATATTTACTTTTGTGTTGTGATTGTTGCTGTACTTTTCATTTGACATCAACCTGCTGAGGAACCATTGGGTCTGCATCACAATTCATAAAGCATTATTACCCAGAACCCTATTTTCTAAAGATATCCTCAGATTAAGACCATTATAAGTGTAATAATCTTGTTCAAAATGTTCTGTACAGACCAACAAATGCTATTTTATTCAATTCACTAGTAAGAATATGTGAACTGTTGGGCAGAGGTAGTAATTGCATCAAACTTAGAAAATAGCCTCTGGTATTTTAATCTTTAGATAACTTTACATAAATACTGGATTTAAATTCATTTCTTGGCAGATTTATAGCACATTGTTCATGCCAAGAAAACCAGTACAGATTTGTAAATATATCTAAGGAAATGATTGAGCCAAATAAGATGAGGTCCAAAATTGTTTTACTGCAAGCAAATATATATGACGCTCAGATACTTTCATTATACTTTTTCTTGACAAAAATTGAGTTAGCTACCTTGAGGGAAAAGTTTAAAAAGTGTATCATCAGAATTTTGATAAATAAATACATTCATGTGATATGTAAATGATAAAAATTTAGCTACATTTTGCACTGTATCTATAAAATAACCAGAAAAAAGGTATTTTGCATATATATTTGCTTGTTTATATTGCATGTATATTGCATTATATACACTTAATCACAGAATTTTAGAGATGTTTTTGCTATGCCTGAAATGTTCCACAGTATTAAGTCTAAAAGGCATTCCATCACCACAAGCTATAGGTTAGATCTGTGGAGAGGCTAAGTCTAAAAGGCATTCCATCGCCGGACCAAGCTATAGGTTAGATCTGTGGAGAGGCGACCAGCTAATGTCATAATATATTATGACATTAACATATAACATATATTATATATGTTATATATTAACATATATAACATTTCAGAAAATGCTATAACATCAACACATAGACAAGTCTAGGTGGAAAAGTTACATAGTCCACCTTTAAATATTATCAAAAGTTTGTAATGTTTTAACACTATTTACATATTTGTAAACACAGAACTGTTTAAGTTTGTTGTCATTTTACAATTCTTTTCCAATACTGCTACAATGAAGTAAAGAAATTGATTGCAAATTGGGGTGAGCTGGAGCCAGAGGGAAAGTGAATCCTTCAAAGAAAATAGCAGTGATTTTCTATGGCTCGCCAAATGAAATGTGTTTGTGACAATGGAGGATAAGGCTGCCCATTCTTCCCTCTGTTATTGTGTTTGACCGCTTTTAACAGGATAATTGCAGCTTCACCTACAACAATGGACTTTAGCATTTTATTGTCATCTCATCAGTGAGCTATTGTACCATTTTATTTGAGGGTGAGGAAGCCGAATGGACAAAGCATAATTAATGTTCTCTCACCAGTAAGACAGAGTGGCAGGTGTTATACACTTTATTTATTTATTAGATTTTTTTTTTTTCTGATTCTGGTATAGAGGAAAGCAGATTGGTTGGAGTTTGTTTGTTATATTGTGGCAATTTTGACCAGACAAGCCAAAAAAGGTATTGAAATTGCAAAGATAGTTAAAGGTGTAGGGGTCAGACAGTGTTTGGGTTGGGCTCGTCTTTGTGTTATGTTATGGTGATGTTGTTTCTGTACTGTCATAGCAATGGACTTTAGAAAAACTTTCAAACTAAGTTCACTTTGTTCACTTGGTTCATCATGTTATTCACAGATTTGGTGTGAAAACGTACTACAGTAAATTAAGAGGAAATACTGTGTATGCTAAATCAACTGTTATTAGCTTTTGTTATGTTATTGTCATGTCATGCTAATATTATGTTATTCTATAACGTAACACACACACACACACGCACACACCTATGTATGTATGTATGTGTATATATCATATATCTATCTATCTATCTATCTATCTATCTATCTCTATATATATATATATGAAAAATTATATATTAACATTGCAAAAAAAGGTTTTTTTTTTTTCTTTCTTTCTTGGTTGTAGACAGCATGGCATCTGAACACCATGTGAGCACAGCAGCAGGGTCTGACTAAGCCCTGGTTTCTCTGGCACATTTGTTCAGCCTGACGCAGCCCTCACTTGTCTCACTTGTGTGTGCTCTGAGCCTCCAGAATCCTATAACAGCTCCTTCCCCCTCATCCCGGGATCATGTTTGTAGTAGATGAACTTGCTGCTGACCCCCTGACCACAAATCATGTTCAAAGACGCTGTGGAGTGGCTAAGGCTCCATCATGAGAGCGGAAAGCACCTTTTAAGATCCGGCCGGGCCCGAGCTAATAGAGGTGATCCATCCAGGGCTCTCAAAATGTCACTGGGTTCATTTGCATAAACTCTGAGGCATCCCGGGGAGAGTGTGCAGTGCATTGATTTAGCCAATGACTGGGGACATACTTGGCGTGTTGACACAGTGGTGAAAGCGAGTGTGACCGTGGCTCTTCTTAATCCACTAAACGGAGAGAAGAGGGAGAGAGGGAGCAGTTTTACAGCCACTACTGCCAGCATGTTCTCACACTCACGTTCTTCAGTTTGCACCATAAGGCCACTTGAAATAAAGTGATTTCATGTCTGCAAACTCGGAAATGTAAATAATAAGGCTTAGAATGTGATGAGCCGGCATTTCTGTGTGAAGTGCTGAGTCTAACATAGCAACTCACAGATACGACTAGAGAGGGAAGTAGATAGATAGATAGATAGATAGATGACCACATATGATATAATGTGGGCTGCCAGTTTAAATTTATCCAATTCCTTCTTGTTGCTAGTATCATTTTACTGGATGAGCCTCCAATTATTCAAGCAAAAAGATTAGTTAATGAGTGTGACATACCAAAAACATTTAGTTATGTAGTTAGTTATTTTGACATTATTTGTATGCTTACATTACATAACAAATGACCTTTATCTTCAGAAAAAAATAAAAAATAGCCCAACAGTGTCTCAGATTTGCATAATCACTCCTATCAATCCCATATTAACAACATGCATCATATTGCACCAAACACCACATCACTATTGAAGTTTTTTTCCCACAAGGCATCGTGCTTCTTAGCTTGTCGGCCATTTTGTTTCCATTTGCATGAGCTCAGAGCATTGCACTACTCTCCCTTTGACTGTAATCCTATTATTCTGATCTGGAGAACAGGGGAAGGGTTTTGCATTCTATTGACATCTGCCTGTAAAGTTTATTTGTGGCATTTTCGTTTTACCAGTCTACTCCTCTATTTGTACATTGTGAGTATGTATTGATAGATCTGAGGTGTATAGTGTTAAATGTTGTAGAATGCTATGGACCACAACATCTGTAACATCTACATCTACAACAACATCTACATCTACATCTACAACATCTACATTTGCTACATTAATTTGTTAGACAGTATATCACACTGTATATCTAATTGGAAAAAAAGAAAGATAGAAAAAAAAGCTAAATGTGCATTAAAAGTGTAATTTCTTCTCAGATCAAACCTGTATCTGGCCTTTGCACCTTTGAAAACAGGCTGTGCATCCGATGTATTTGTCTCCCCCAGTACAGATATATTGTATAAGCAACTACTGAGGCCAGAATAAGTCAGCTACATGTGTGTCTGCACCTAATTATAAAGCATTTATTGTTAATTTGTTGTCTAAAAATCAGTAAGTGCTCATTTATGTTGCACTGAAACTCATCATGGTGAATAAGTAGGATGCTCAGAGTGTTTATTGTATGTCAGTCAGGAAATGTCACTGTCATGTTAAGGTGTTGAAGAAGTTTCATGAACCTGCAGTTTGAAACTCTTAAAAATATGTTTTAATTTAAAATACCCATATTATGACAATTTCTGGTCTGTTATCCTGTTATACCTCATCAAATACGTGGAGTTTTGTTTCACTCACACATGTCTAACACACAAACACTCCATATTTAGGGCAAATCCTTCTCTCAAGGTGAAAATACTCTAATTCAAGAAGTTTTGGATAATTTCAGCCCTGGAATTGCCAATCTCTACTGAACTAAAAGTAAGTAAATAAGTAAGTAGTTAACAAGGTGGAACAGGACATTTTGAGCTTTGGGGGTTGTAGACAAACTAATAATTAAGTGTTGTTGAGGAGGTAACAACATTCTGACGTGGCTTAAAGCCCACAAGCGTTAATTTGGAGGACATTTAATATTGGCTACATTATTGTTTTTTGGTCTTCTTGGTAAACTTGGGATAGAATTGACTCTCCCAAGCAAATGTGTTTTTGTTTATTCAAAAACAGCTAATATGTAAAAAGAGTGGATTAAACTCTGCCACTGGATGCCACTAAAGGACCACAGGACTGGACCTTTCACCTTGAATCACTGTTAACTACTAGTTTTTGCTTCCAGTCCTGCATAAAACATTTCAGACTTTGTTAGACCCCAGTGTGAATCCAATAACCAGGCTGTCCATGCAAACTCAAATAGTAGGATTGGCAGAGACCTTAACATTCTGTTGCCTTGACAAATATGCCTCCTGCCTCCAAAATGTGGCAGAAATGAGAAAATCCTTGTGCGGAGTTTGCAGCACAGCACCCAGAGGTGAGCCTGTAATCTCATCAGAGTGTGTGACAGTTCATGCTGTTACTAAGACAACAAATGCTGAAGGAGCGAGTGGGGGGAAAGTGTAAACACGAAATCTGATCTGATTATTGGGGCTGTCCAAAAGCAACCTGGAGTAAGGGAATTAGAATCACTGATATGTCCAAAAGACTGCTGTGTGTTACTCCCAATCAGGACAATGCAATCTGTTGTAAGTCACTGAATAAATATGTGCTGTTAGAATGTGTGCAGACCTAACTGGAGCCCCCATTTACTATATAGGCTCTTTATACAGCTAACTCACATAGCTTACTCACTGTGTCTAAAAGCTAAACAGTCACCTTTATTAAAATTATAAACAACCAATTACAATTCAAATTCGTTCAAGTAAAGACTACCCAATTATTTTTAAATGTAGAATACTTCAGGTTGTGTTGTTTTAATATTTATTATGCCTTAGAAGAAGCATTAACACACAAACGACTACCTTTTTAAATTTAGCATAACTTCATAAATCCATAGATATAAAATTGGACAGGAAGTAGTGACGTTAGCGGGGCCTATTACAGAGCCAATTAGAAATACATTTCCAATTACCAATGCAGTCCAAAATGATATTGCTGGTTTAGCATTGGCCGAGTGTCAGGAGTATCCAAAATAAGTCTGTGCTTCAACAACACAACCACGAGGAAGAATTCAGTACAAATAGTACAATTCAGTATATACTGAAGTGAAAGCGTTGGTGACACATGATAGTAGATCATTTCGGCACGTTAGCTAGCAGAAATTGGGCTAAACACGTGGGCGACACCAACTACCACACCCACAGGCAGTGACATGGACACATTAAGGTATTGCAGTAACACGAGTGAAATTACCATTCAGACCACCAAAGGCTCCAAACACAATGAAAACAGTTCACACTACAAGTGACACTGTGCACAGCCATCTTGGATTCTGTCTCAAAAACTTTGCTCAGTCTCCTCCGAGCTTGACATCCGAGGAAAAGGGGAGCGTGTTGCTAGGCAATGTCCTTGCATCTCCGAGTTGGACAGATAAATGAACGCACCATTATTCACACATAAACTTCCTTCCATATTCCTGATGTAGGGGTTCAGGAAATTGCCTGAAATGCTACGAGTTTGAGTTGGTTCCTTAGGTGACCTGTTGTATACATGAAAATATAAGCAACTTGTAAATGTGCTTTTCAGTTTAATTATTTCTGATTGTCATTTAATGCAGTGAGAGGAGAAAACATCAGTGATGAGCTTGTAAGTGAAATGATTGTTATTAAACCAGAACGTCTGTATACTATTTATGTTTTTTTTTTTTCTTCCATTTAACTGCTCATTATAGCCAGAACTGGTAAAATGGCAGCACGGCACTGTCCATGGTGCTGAAATCATCTGTGTGATTGGGACTAATCCTGTATTTGATCTTTAGTCACTTCAGGTGCATTAGTAGCTGGGCTTCAGTTTCTACCAGGTGACCACTAACTGTCAGTTACAAGAATATATGCTGCTGTTGTTGTTTTTTTTTTTTTTTTTTTTTTTTTTTTTTTTTTT
>KN489694.1:43882-54296 GCA_000787155.1 Scartelaos histophorus
TATTCTGTTGTATCTTTGTGTAATCCAAAATGGTAATTATTGATAATATCTTAAACTTAAAAATAATAACTAAACTTAAAAATAAGAAGTGACCGTTGACTTCCTGTTCAAAACATTGGAACTGCATTGCTGTTCCAAGCCCCGCCTCTTCACAATGACATTTAACTGTAACAAGTAGTGTTTCTGAATTGACAGTGTTTTATTTAACACAAAAACACTAAACATGAACAATGTATTGACTGTAGTATACATTTCTCAAGTACCAGTATTTGTAATTCGGGATTACTCATACATTTATGTATGAGTCTCCTGTTTTTGCCTATTAAGGCTACAGAGTTAACTCGTGTTGTATTAAAGGGCCTCATCACGTCACTTATCTCCTCCTCCATCTCCCAGGTTATTAATGCTTTAAAACAGAGACACCTCAGATAGACCAAGAGGCCACAGGAAATTAGAAAGACACAGAGAAAGGAAGTGCAGTAATATAAAATAGGGCAGAGAACAGCTATTTGGAGTTGTGAGATTGCATGTAGCATTTGTTAAAATTACATTTAAAAGGTGCATTGTGTAACTTTTGTGGTTCAGGGCCAGTCAAATACTTAAATACTATGGAGATGTTATTACTCTGCCTTAAATGTTTCACAGTATGGTGTTAAACCTTTCTATCATCTTTCTATCACCAAACAGAGAGGCAACCCTTCTCCCAGTCAGAATGCCCATTTTCTAGGTATTTGTGAGCTATAAAAATAGTAACTTAATTAATGTAAGGTAGGGCTGTTTAATGTCATACTGTGGAACATTTCAGGCAGAGCAATGATATCTCCATGGGAAACACATTTGCATTGTGCAAGTTACATAGTGCACCATTTAATTATGTATTTTATTTTGCACAAAAAGAAAACAAATATGTTTTTACCAGGCTTAAAATTATATTACCAAAACATCTTCAAAATAGTTTAGCATATATGGACAAGCCAAAGTCTCTGATGGGATATTGAAAAAAGTTTCACTAACCTCTAAAAAGTCTTTCTACATTAAATTGAAAGTAACCTTTGGGGGCTTCAGGCTAATTTCAAAGATAACAAGCAACAACCAAGGAAATTTTCTTGCATTCAATATGATAAGAATGTCAAATATCTACAAACCCCAGAGCCCTCCACAATCATTCAATACATGCAGATTGCCATTTCAATAACAAGCTTTTTTGGAACATTACATTTTGATGCTATTGGTTAGATTAAGAAAACAAAGTATTACTGCTTTTATTAGAAAAAAAGAAGTATTATTTTGCATACATGTGTTCCAACGGCCCATTATTACACTATTTTCTGATTTATATTATAATGTTTCATTATCAAAAGTGTAAGTGGATTTGTGTTTTAGGTCATTCATATATGTTTGATGCACAAATCCTGCATATCGTCACCTTCCTAAAATAATCACCTAAGTCACTTTTTGCCTTAAATTTACTTAGGCAAAAAAAAGCCATAATTTCAATTTTGGGGGGAGTTTTTTGTGTTTCCTGAAAAACCTGAAAAAATGACTTATGCAATTATTTTAGGAAGGTGTCGATATTTAAGTTGAGTTCTTCTCTTAAACAGAGAAGAACTTGTAACCTCATATACAGGAAGTGCTCCACTGTGTTTTTAACTCCACACACCTTCACTTGAATCATTTGGATGATTTCAGCTCTGGAATAGCCAAACACAGTTGACTGATATTTCTATATTTTTGCACACCAATATAAACATATGCATAAAATAGCCCCCCTGATTGTAATATTGTGAAAATAAAAGCACGCCATTCTCCGTATACTCTGAGCACTCAATCGATCGGGAGAAGCAACATAAGCTGAAGTGTGTGAAATAATTTAAATGGAAGTACTGAAGGGAGGGGGTTTGGTAAGGAGGAGGGTAGAGCCAGTTTAAGAGCGATGATGAAAATCGATATGCAGTAATAAATGAGAAACAACTGCGTAGATTATTGAAGCTATTAGGATGTGCTCAGAAAACCTGCTCTGGTCCTTTGGGATGGGAATAGAGAGAAGACAGAAACCGCCTTATTGTGCTAATGCAAAATTGTAATGGCTGCTTCTTGGTTTGTACAATAGAGGACGGATGTAGCCCCAAGGTGAGCCGAGCAAGATGGTGAACAGAAGGTCAGTGGATTGAACTTCTCCGAGAGCAGGAGCCCAGCGCGTAATCGTCTGCCCCCAGCTGCTAATTAGGTGCCCTTGAGCAAGGTCTTCAACCCCCCCAACTTTTACCAAAATACAGCCAGCAGTGCAGCGTTCAGAGCATCTCCCAGGTGATCAAGAGCAGTTTGTGTGGAGATATGTGTTATATAAAAATGTGAAAAATATAATAATAATACAATACAACTGCAGTGCTATTTTGTGTCAGAGATCTGCTCAACAAGCTTTCTCCAACAGCACAACAAACCATAGACAGACTGTGGTTGTGTACACAGACATTATGATGTGTCCATGAGCAAGGCACTTCACCATCATTACCTATAGTCACATCATGTAGGTTGCATAAAAACATAGAAAAGAAAAAATAAGTTGTCTTTTAACAACTGAGATTTGCTGCAAAGTTAACAGAAATTAGCATTCCAAAAGTGCATTTAGTGGTTCTCGAATGACAGAACACGTTTACACTGTTAATTAGACGGAAGCAAATTTGTCTCATTTTGAGAGCTGCTTTTACTATAGACAAAACATTAATCTACTATTAGCTATGTTAGGATGTTATTACCTCATCAAAAACATATCTGGAGTATGTTTTGTTCATTCATGTATTAGTCTGTCTACATCCGGGTGAATAACATGATGCCCGTCCAACTGCAATTTCTTTAGATAAGGGTTCAAATTATATAATAATTCACTACATAACTGTAGAACCTCTGACCTCCATGGAACAATTTTTCAGAAATCATTTGTTATTCTGCATTTTTGTACTTAAAACCTTTAAATGTCATGTGGTGCGACTGTGCAATCTTAACTGCTGATTTTTAAACTTTTTTAAAATTACTCTAAATCAAATTACAAAAAAAAATTATAATAAAATAAAAATTTGGGCACTTTATGGCATACTTTCTGAAGTGCTTTTTAGTCCCGCATGAAATTTCAGCTTTCATGAATAGATATTTCCCCATAATATTCAACCTAATATTGCTTGTCCATTTTTTTCAAATGTGATGTTTTCATGTTTTCAAATGTCAATATCATGTTCATATTACTCAGAACTTAATTAACATCCCAAATGTGCTTTAGAAAATAAAACAATTTTAAGGTTATTATCAGCTGCATCACATGTCATTTTAGATTAGGTTTTAAGGTCAATTCATGTGCATTAAAAAAAAAAAAAAACACTAAAAATGCTTAATATAAATGTCAAATATAGATTTATGCATTCCTGAAATTTCAATTGTAAATATTTGAAAAAGTTTAACAGAAAATACATTTTAAAATTTGCCTGGTGAAAATCCTTATTGACCCATCTCCAAAGCTCCAAATGCTCTGTTAACCTTGTAATATCATGAAGCTGCAGTTTTTAGCAGCTACATTTTACCTTTTCTACAGTAGAGACTGGCAATTGGAAGTCTGAAAATATCTAAATTATTCTATTAAATGTGTAGAGAGTTTAAAAACACAGTAGAGCACTTCCTGTTTTACCAGATGGCACAAGGTGTGTTTGCAGTTTGAGTGAAGCCTAAATATGCAGGATTTGTGAGTTAAATATATGTGAATGAAACAAAACACAACTCCATGTATGGTTTTGATGAGATAAGAGTATTTTTTTTAATTCACAAGCGTCAATTTTGCCTGATATAGGACCTTTAAAATATAAGAAGCTGAAAGGTAATAATTATGATTTCCTTCTGGACAAACCTACTATAGTATATTCTATTATCAAACTGTTCACTTTTGCCTTGTATCGTAAAACAACAAATAAGCCTGCGCGCAAACTGCCAAACCCATTGAGCGGTGAACAAATGCAATCGTCTGCACAAACAATACAAGCAAATGAAAACGCTGCCTCTATTTCTCCTCGTCTTTATCTGGGAGAAAACATACAGAGGCTGTCAGCACATTAATTAAAACCTTATAGCATATTGATTAGAATGCGCCTGTGGATGAATGCTGACAAATACATAGACAGCTGGCAGCTTTCAAGGAGATTCTCACGCTTTGAAAAAAAAAACAAAAAAAAAAACCTCACAGCTATTTAACAGACAGGTGTAGTTACAGATACAGTGGAAATATTTATGCATAAGATGAAGCAGGAAGGGTGGGGTTAGAAGAATGGGTCTGGAATCATAAGCTTGTTGTTTCACAAAGTTGCTACTCATGCAATAATGTTTCACTTATGTCAGCAATATAAGTTACTCCACCGCGTCAACATTTTAGCTTTTATTGGAGATATTAATGCTTTGCCTGGAATAAGATGGTGTAGTCCCACCTTCGCCTGGAATGTTCCACAGTTCCACATGAATTGTAACTATCTATATGAATAACAGGTGTTTTTATTGATAAAACATTATTTGAAAAACATCATTCTTATGTTTGTGAGCGGTGTCACCTCTCCATAGATCAGATCTGTAACTTGGCATGGTGGCGTCACATGCTTGTTAATGTCATACTGCAGAATATTCCAAAAAAAGTAACTTGTATGGCGACAAAAAAAATAAAATACAAAAAATAGTCAAGTTACAGAGAGTATATTCAGCCGAATATTGCAAAAAAAAAAGATATTTATTTCCTACAAGAAGACAATGAGAACTCAAATAGAGTTTACGTAATAATGTGTTTAATGGAGCTTTGCACACATTTGAAACATTTACTTTCTTTTAAAAACATGTAAAAAATGTTATTCTAGGCTATTTACAATATTAAAAAAATAGTGAAAGACTTAACATTTGATAATCAGTTTCGGTATTCGGCTACAAATTTTAATTTCGGTGCAACCCTAGTATTAAAAGTATGCAGAATACACCCTGAATCGCAATCCATGCTGCTTCTTTTTTTTTTTTCCTTTCTTTTTTTTCTTAGTTCCAGGTGGTGAAAGCAAAGGTGGCAAGTTTCCCTGTAGAAAGACCCAGGCATTTGCAGATAAAGATTATTCCAGCTGGCCCTTGCTCTTCCCTGAGGCCTCCTCCTGGTATGACAAGGTGCTACATAGACCAGTGCTTTAGGGCAGTAGGGGACCAAGATCCTCAAACACTAATGCTATGTGTCCTTATATTTAAAATGGTGTCATATTTTGAATTATTTAATTATTATATATTTATATTTTCTTATATTTACAGTTTAATAATTCAAAAAATGGAAAAAAAGCTCAATTCCTAGTTGGTATTTGTATCCATTTGCATATATCGTCTATGACAGTGGACCAATAAGATGAGGCAATGCAGATAAAAAGTAGCACTAAAACGTAGTAAATGTTCCACAGTATGACATTAAACACATCTAAAAATACCTGAAAGAGACGGAATTCTGACTAAGGGGCTGAGTTGCCTCTCCACAGATCTGACCAGTAACTTGGCCTGCTTTAATCTCCATGACGATAGAAAATTTTAAAGCCATACAGTGAAACATTTCAGACAAAACAAAGCAATAATCTCCATGTAGAGAAGTTGTACAATGCACCTTTAACGTCTCTTTACATTCCCCCTTCAAATAAAGACTCAACTAAACTACTTCCTGCAGAGTGTTGTTTCGACCAATCACAGCGTAGGGGGAGGGGCTTGACACACAATAGTCAATTTGAACTTTTTGTCATCCATTTCTAAAGGACATTAAATTACATTCTGCAATTTCAAACAAAAAAATAGCAATCCAATAACTATTACCTAACAGCCACACAAACTGAGGGAAGAACATATATATTTCAAGGCGCATTAACACACGAGTGGGAGCGGAATAAAGATAAGACATTACACGTTACAAAATCCTTAATATGACCAAAATAGCTGGTATGCAAATGCTATTGTGGGTGTATGACAGGAACCCTTGAAGCCTGCTGTTTAAAGACCCCATCCTCTCTCTTCTCTCTTTCTCTAGAAGTCTGTTCCAATCTGGCACACCAAAGGCAAGGTAAAAAGCGACGCCAGATCAAACAAGACAATGCATTTCTCTTCTCGACTTGAATTTTCAGCAAGCCAAAAAATATTCAACTAAACGATGCTTTGGGGAGAATCAGCTCTCACTAGAACTGGCAGGGATCCATTCTGAGGCCAGGCACAACTCATATCATTTAACACTCATTTCATTTAGCACAATTAGAGCAGCTGTAGCAGGAGGGATGGAGAGTTTGGCTCCATACCAACTCTGAATATTACCGCTGCTATTGTATTACCCTCATATCTGTCAGTGGATTTTCAAAAACCCGCATTCTCCAGGGAGGCGGGCTCGGAGAGTGACCGGGGCCTGATGGGAGAGCAGAGTTTCCAGAGCTGCTACTGCTGCTGCTGAAGTAAACTTAGAGATTTAAAGAAAAGTATTGATCCACAAAGGGAAATTATTTGGACACCGTAGCTCACGCATCACAAAATAATCTAATAACAAAGAGCTACAACATAAATGGAAATGATAAATTAAAAATAAGTAGAAAAAATAGCAAGAGACTGGTCAAAATGAGTGACAAAATTATGGTGGACATTTTGGCTGTTTCTAAGTTTTCAGTGGACCTAGACAAAAATCTTTTTAGGGCCCCTATTTTGTCAAACTGCTATTAAAAGATTCCTTATCCAAGATGCTACATAACTACACATCCTTAAAAATGTATAAATCACTTGTTTTGTGTTGTGTTTTCTAAATTTGAATCATAATTTCTTCATAAAACATTTGGGGTATGAGTGAAAAATCCCTCAGTCATCCAGGTAAAATCCATGGCAAAAGGAAAATAAATTTGTCGACTGGACAAAAGTTATTTGGTTGAATACGTTTCGCAGCTCATCCAAGCTGCTTCTTCAGTTCTGGTCAGAATGCTGGAAAACACAGTCTTATATCTGCTGCAGGGAGGAGCTAAATACAATGAAATTACATAGAAACTAACACATGTTTGTTTACAGTTTTAGCTCAGCCTATTGTACTAGTCATAAGTGTGATGACGTAATTAGCATAATAATCCAGGCACATAATGGGTGATTACACCTCTGGGTCTGACCTGGCTCGTCCTATAGTTTTCCTAGTTAGTTTTGAATTAGGTTTGAGAAGCAAGTTATAGATGGGAGAAAGATGATGTCTGAGGCCTCCATTCCTGTTTAAGGAAGGATTCTCTTTCTTAACAAAAATAGCCTCTTTAACTCCCCTCTCAAACCAATTCTTTTCCTTGGCTAAGATCTGGAGCTCACTGTCCTCAAACGAGTGTCCCGTGGCTTTCAGATGGAGGTGAACAGCAGACTGTGGTCCACTGCTGCTCTTCCGTCTGTGTTGGTACATCCTCCAACACAGACGGGTTGTTTCGTTTCTCCAGTGTAGCTCACTGCAGTCTTCACTGCACTGAATGGAGTAGACCACATTGCTTTGTTTGTGGCTCAGGGTTTTGTCCTTAGGGTGGACCAGTCTCTGTTTTAAAGTGTTGGTGGGTTTGAAGTAGACGGGGATTTCATGTTGTCTGAAAATCCTCTGTAATTTTTCAGAAAAACCGGCCACGTAAGGAATGGTTACACCTTTTTTTTTCCTGGGTTCAGGTTCCAGATATTTGGGGTAATATCTGCACTATTTTAATAATCTTTTGTCTCTATAGTTTAAATCTATGACACTCATGGATCATTATTTATATACTGGACATTTAGAAATTTAAAATCACAATACTGATCTAAAAATAATAAGCTGTGTCCAAGTTGTAAAATTACAGAACCCAATAGAATCCATTTCCTGTCTGCTCCATCACGATACAGCCGTTTTTCTTTTTTTCTTTTTTTTTTTATTGTGCCATTACGCCAGTTGAGAAGATAAAATATGAGGATAAAATTTAAGAACAAAGTATAGAGAAGTGGGCGTATTGTGTCAGTGAAAATGGGGGTACATCAAAGCAATGACGTCTTGAACACAGGAGAATAAAAATGACTCAAACTTGAATGAATGCCTCTAAATACTTTGAGAGGGTAAATGAGAAAACTATTATAATTAGCAATTATAAAAGCTCCAAATAGTAGATTTTGCACATTCTGTTGCGACTGACACTTTCACAGAAGTCCCTAATTAATGGTACTGGCTAATTCATATTCATAATCAGACATTTGAACAAATCCTTCAAAACAAGTTATTAATTACTGTTAATCCCAGGGGCCAGCAAATCATCCTTAATTGTTGGTAAATTGCAGTTAGTTAGTTGGAACTTAGGGCCAGTGGTTGCTATAGTTACAGATGACCTACCCACATAACTTCACTGTCATTTAGTGGATTGTGTCACCTGCTTGTTGCTATGGATATGTCATTGCTCTGCCTAGAATGTTCCGTAGTATGACTTTAAACAGCTCTATGTTACTTTCATTAAATTACCGTATTTTTCAGACTATAAGGTGCATCTAAAATCATTACATTTTCTCAAAAATCAACAGTGGCCTTGTAATCCAGTGGCCTTATGTATGACCTTTGGTTGTGTTTAACCTCCAACCGATTTGATGTTGTCCACATTAGTCTAATAAGGTATTAGTGGGCGAGTCAGGAGGAGTAATATGTTGGCCACATATAGGGCGACTGTGCAACATACCGGTAGTTCTGCCGTGTGCTGTACAAGGACCCAAAATGCCACCATTACCATGCAGATTTCAGGTTTTGTATTTTAGTGTTAAAACTGAACAATGTTGAGAGGGATCCGGGCATGTTTGATGCCCAAATCACCAACTGTTAAACTTGTATATTTGTGTTAGCTACAACTGAGAGTTATTGTAAATGACCTGAATAAAGTTCGATTTATAAGACACACGTTTTGTTTCTCTTATTGCGCCTTATAATCCGATGCTCCTTATGTGTGGACAATGACACAACTGACATATTATTTGATGCTACGCCTTATAATCCGGTGCACTTTATAGCCTGAAAAATACGGTATATATTGTTTTTTTGGGTTTGTTTTTTTTTCGGTCAAAACAAACAAACAAACAAAAAACCCTAACAATCTGACTTGCTTCTCCACAGATCAGACCTGTAACTTCTGCTTTGGCCTCCATGAACATAGAAAAGTTGAATACCAAACTGAGAAACATTCCTGACATAACATTTCACTGACCCTCCACCAGCAGAGTTACACAATGCACCTTTAATGGAGGGAACTGTAACCCAAAGCCCTAAATGTTATAATACCTCAAAGCCTTCTATCTATTTCTCCTTTGAACAGAAATAACACCAGGTTCCTCTCTCTTCCTCTTACTGTAAACCACTGCTTCACCAACAAACACAAACTCACATGTATTCTCCATCTCTCCAGCTGTAATTGAAAACCCCTTTTTCTTCCGTCCTCGATCCTGTGACCCTACCACCTGTTCTGAGTGCACCAACGTTGGATTTAGCCTCTCAGTAAACAAGACTACCACAAATCGTCGGGCTAGTATACTCCAACCAGATGAAAACATTTGAATTGATATGAGTCATTGCTCAAAGCTTCAAATTGCCAGACATTTTCTTCCAGGATAAGATCTAGTTTCATTATGCCTCTCTTGATAGCATCACAGGTGTTGTTTTGTGCAAAGCTAAAGTCACATTAATTTCAGAGTTAAAAGAGGCGTTTGTCGTTTACTTTTAAAACACAGGGTAGTTTTGGAGTCGGTGAGAAAATGTTTGAACATCTATTATCTGTGTGACTCAGATTATCTGTGTGGAGATGTGTCCCTCCTTTATTGTGGCAAAACAAAGATACAAGATTACAAAGGTTTTTTTTGTTTTTTTAATTAAGTAACTCAATATGGTTTTGTACTCAGAATGTTACGTGTAGATTCATGTCTATTAGATACATATGTGATGTGAGTAAATGTAACTGTTAGTAATTCAATACAAAGTCAAAGAGCAAATAATCACATATTAGTATAAAAGTATGTTAACATGGATATTTGTTCTAATGCACATGGAGTGGTTCAAAATTACATTAGAGAAGGTCATTTAGCAAAAGAACATTTTAATAGAGTATATTCTGGTCTTCTAATACAGGTTTAGCTTTAAAGCATTTATAATAATGATAATAATAATAATAATACATTTTATGTACAAGACAAAGGACACTGTACAAGACAAAGTTAAAAACATATATTAACAGATAAAACAATGATACAAAACTGGAGATACAAAACATTTAAACGCACTTTACAGGTTTTGTCTCTGGGCAATATATCAGTTCCAACATTAACATTTACACACACATAACACATGATTTAATATTTTATAAATACACATAATAATAATAATAATAAT